>PVKP010042612.1:0-17959 GCA_004027715.1 Plecturocebus donacophilus
ATATTTAATTGCTCTATGAATATTGCTTTGATCAACCTTTCTTCTTAACACTTCCAAATATACTTCTGCTTCTAGTACAGTAGACTATCTCCAATAAAAATCAACTTCTCAGGTCTTTTGGTTACTGGCAAAAAATTGAGAAATTGAGGTTGGGGAAAATTGACAGCAGAAAGGTGGGAAAGATTGGACTCTAGCAGTAGTTTTAATTTTGTACGTTAAATAGTGAGCCTAGCACATATCAGATGTTCAGTAAGTAAGTGATATATATGGAGCCACAAGTCCAGTCACGTCAGAGAAGATACTTGCTTAGTTTTCCAAAAGTGCTAATTATTTCCTATTGTTAATATTTTTTTCCTATACTAGTTGATTGAGGAACACACATAGACAAGCAGTATATGTATGCACATATACAGGTATATTTTTAAACTTTAAATTGGAGCATAACATAACTAAGAGAAAAATGTGCTAATTATAAACGTATAAAAAGTTCACAAAGTGAACGTATTTGTTTACTGTAGTTCCCTTTGTGCTTTCTCTCATTCACTACTTCCTCCCAAAAGTCACCAGTATTCTCACTTCTAACACTGCAGATAGGTATGTAAATGTAATAATATAATATGTACTGTGTTCATCTAACTTCTCCTCAGCAATAGGTTTATGTTATCTATCCATATTGTGTATGGAGCAGTAATTATTTCATTCTCATTGCTGTAGTGTAGTACTCACTTAGCTTAGGGAAAATTTACCTGCTTTCTTTTTTTTTTTGAGACAGAGTTTCACACTGTTGCCTGGGCTGGAGTGCAGTGGCGTGATCTCCGCTTGCTGCAACCTCTGCCTCCAGGGTTCAAGCGATTCTCCTGCCTCAGCCTCCTGAGTAGCTGGGATTATAGGCATGCACCACCACGCCCAGCTAACTTTGTGTATTTTTAGTAGAGACGAGGTTTCACTTTGTTGGTCATGATGGTCTCAAACTCCTGACCTTGTGATCCACCCGCCTTGGCCTCCCAAATTGATGTGATTACAGGTGTGAGCTACCCCACCCAGCTATTTTTTTCTTCTTAAAGCAGTGTCTAATATAGCTTTAATGCAGGGTGCTGTATTCTGCTTCTAGCACAGTAGAATACAGGAGTGGCTTTCATAATTGTCAGAAACTACCTGCTACGTGGAGGCTACTGGGAAGGAGGAACACGCTGTTCTTCTAGGAGCCAGTGGATCAACTTGGTGGTGAAGAAGCTACCTCCATACATTTTCTCTGTGCCTTTGGAAATGTATTTACTTCTGCTAGTAGAAAGTTAGTGATTTTTCAGGTTTGTTTTTAAGGGTTATATACTCTAGTGATAACAGTAAAACTAGATACATTGAGCTTATATTAGGTACAAGTACTATGCAAAGTGCTTTTCTTAAGTTACCCATTTTTATTTTCATGGGAAGTTATGTTTTATTAATGTTCTGGAGAGTGAGGTCTTGGTGCGAGTGAATACATCCTTTAAACGTATGTTAGGCTGTAGCCTCCATTATCTAACTGCTTATTCTTTTCATGTGTAGGTATGTCATTGATGGTGCCACTGCTCTTTGGTGTGCAGCTGGAGCAGGACATTTTGAAGTTGTTAAACTTCTAGTCAGCCACGGAGCCAACGTGAACCATACCACAGTAACTAATTCAACCCCCCTGCGGGCAGCGTGCTTTGATGGCAGACTGGACATTGTGAAATACTTGGTTGAAAATAATGCCAACATCAGCATTGCCAACAAATATGACAACACCTGCCTAATGATTGCAGCATATAAGGGACACACTGATGTGGTCAGATACCTTTTAGAACAGCGTGCTGATCCTAATGCTAAAGCACATTGTGGAGCCACAGCATTGCACTTTGCAGCTGAAGCTGGGCACATAGATATTGTGAAAGAGCTGATAAAATGGCGTGCTGCTATAGTAGTGAATGGCCATGGGATGACGCCATTGAAAGTAGCTGCCGAAAGCTGTAAAGCAGATGTTGTTGAACTGTTACTCTCTCATGCTGATTGTGACCGAAGAAGTCGAATCGAAGCTTTGGAACTTTTGGGTGCCTCCTTTGCAAATGACCGTGAGAACTATGACATCATGAAGACATATCACTATCTATATTTAGCCATGTTAGAGCGGTTTCAAGACGGTGATAACATTCTTGAAAAAGAGGTTCTTCCACCAATCCATGCTTATGGGAATAGAACTGAATGTAGAAATCCTCAGGAGCTGGAATCCATCCGGCAAGACAGAGATGCTCTTCACATGGAAGGCCTTATAGTTCGGGAGCGGATTTTAGGTGCTGACAATATTGATGTTTCTCATCCCATCATTTACAGGGGGGCTGTTTATGCGGATAACATGGAATTTGAGCAGTGTATCAAGTTGTGGCTTCATGCCCTGCATCTTAGACAGAAAGGAAACAGGAACACCCACAAGGATCTTCTTCGATTTGCTCAAGTTTTCTCACAAATGATACATTTGAATGAAACTGTGAAGGCCCCAGACATAGAATGTGTTTTGAGATGCAGTGTTTTGGAAATAGAACAAAGTATGAACAGAGTGAAAAATATTTCAGATGCTGATGTCCACAATGCTATGGACAATTACGAATGTAATCTCTATACCTTTCTCTATTTAGTGTGCATCTCTACCAAAACACAGTGCAGCGAAGAAGATCAGTGCAAAATTAACAAGCAGATCTACAACCTGATTCACCTTGATCCCAGAACTCGTGAGGGTTTCACCTTGCTGCATCTGGCTGTCAACTCCAATACTCCAGTTGATGATTTCCACACCAATGACGTCTGCAGCTTTCCAAATGCACTTGTCACAAAGCTCCTGCTGGACTGTGGTGCCGAGGTGAATGCCGTGGACAATGAGGGAAACAGCGCTCTTCATATTATTGTTCAGTACAACAGGCCCATCAGTGATTTTTTGACCTTGCACTCTATCATCATTAGCCTAGTTGAAGCTGGAGCTCACACTGACATGACAAATAAACAGAATAAGACTCCGCTAGACAAAAGTACAACTGGGGTATCTGAAATACTACTTAAAACTCAAATGAAGATGAGTCTCAAGTGCCTGGCTGCCCGAGCAGTTCGGGCTAATGACATTAACTACCAAGACCAGATCCCCAGAACTCTTGAAGAGTTTGTTGGATTTCATTAAGTGACTGGATATGTAAAATTGTTTAATGTGGTGCTAAAAAGTAAAGGACTTGAATCACAGACAATAGAATTATGTGTTCATAAATTCTGCTTTTCTTTCCACCACCCTTCCTCCCATCCCATCCTTCCTTAGTTCTGTATTTGTTTTTCTTGCCTCATGGTAATTGATTTCAGACACTTTAAACAAAGCCACATCATTGTTTTGGTATAACTATAAGGTATTTGGATATTGGTCACCTATTTGTCTTTCTTTTCTTAAAGGAACAGATATAAAATGTTTATGTAATAAGGGACATTTATAATTTCAATTTGATAATGTTTTAAACAGCTGCTTACAAAAGTATTTCTGTTAAGCCTATGTCAGCGTGTTATCCATGCAGCAGTTTTGAGGATTTCATGAAGAAAACACTAAAAAGGAACATTAAACGGAATGGGATATCCAGGTGTTCTGCACATGCCAAACTGCTGTAGATAGTTACCACTCTTCCGTTATTTATATGGAGTGATGCAGCACATTTTAGCATTCAGGAGGATTTAAAAAAAATAGCTCCAGATTAATCTGGAAAATGTGCTAATTTAATAATAGTTACATATTTATAAAGTTCAATCCATTTGAAATTGTTGCATTATGCTGGGTAGTATATACTAAATGATTATCGTAAATCAACTTTTCAGAGAATCTTGATGGACTCTGCCTTTAGGCTTGAATTCTTCAAAGTGTATTTTAAGGAAATTTATCTAAATTGCAGCAGTCTATTTGATTCAGCTCATAGACATGTAAAAATTATGAATGCTGTTTTCTTATGAAACAAATTGTCACAGTATAGTTATACATTTTATTTTTGTCCCCTTCTTCCTTTTCCTCCTGTATCTTTTAAAATTTGGAAACTACTTTTCCAGAAGGCATTATTTGTGCCTCCTCCCTAAGAAGGTATTTTATTTGTGATGAAAAGGAACCTGGATATTTTTAAATTTTTTCACTTTCTAAGTCTGTGACAAGAAGTAGAAATATCACTCGTGTGGTATAGGAACTTACGTATTTTTTATGATAAAAATAATTCTCAATGCCATTTGAAAGGTAATTTTGTCTGAGCTGCAAATTTTTCAACCACAAAATGTCACTTATTCCGACAGGCTGTACAGAGGTCTTTATGGTTTTTCGCTTTGTTTTGTTTTAATGGCAACATTTTAACTGTCAAACTAAAAGGGTATTCTGTGATTATCTTTTAAGCATCGCAGGAATTCAAGTGAAAGTTACACACTTATTTCTATTGGTGTTAAAAATGATAATGAAAGCAAAATTAGCTGTATTTGTAATTTTCTCTCTAGTGCCAAATGAATGCCTTAGCTACTCATAGTGCATGGTACTGTAAGTGAAGACCTGCAGCTTTTTTTTTTCTTTAATGAAAAGCATTATAATGATGTAGCAGCATCAGATATAAACTTAAAAAAAATAAGGTTTTAATTAACATTTTATCTATGGATAATGCTTTGTAAAGTATAAGAGAAAGGTTGCAGTTGGATCAGTATAAAACAATGACCAAGCCAAAATCAGTACCTAGGGCCTTAAATAAAATAGAAATAGCCCACAAAATGAAATATTTTGAAGGATGGGAGGGGACAGCAGGGGGACTTTCCCCCAAGGATGCAAGATACTTCTTAAAGTTGTTGTTATACTTTGTGTGTCTTCTTGCTTCAGTTAGGAATGTTTTGCTCGTAAATTCTGTCATGGTAATAGATTTCTATTTTCCTAACCTGAGATTTTACAAGGAAGGTTTTTAGATGGCTTGAAGGGAGGTATTTGAGTGAGCCCTAATTTGAAAATTACCAAACTTGATCCTCCTGGTATGAATCAAGGAAATACTGTACCTTGCTCTTAGCAACTCTCTGTGGCCTGCAAGAGAAAATGTACTTCTTCAAGGTGAGTGAATCATGCTTTTTCCATGGTTCAGATCACACCCTTTATTTTTCCAACTACAAGGCCTACTTATTGGACAGTCTGAGGAATAGCTTTGATACTTGGTATTCAGTTGGTTCCATTATTAATGTATATTATTTTTATTTAAACATCAAAACTTATCAGATAATGTTGCATGTTTTAAAGACACATTTCATCCCTTTGGCTACCCAGGACCAGCACTATTTAAGACACTGCTTATTTATAAAATGAGGATAATGATTATATGTACATATTCAGATATCAGAATTTAATGACATTGTTTTTGAGAAGGGAAGACAATGCTGGAGAAAGTAAAACTGTTGAAAATGCTTGCTGACAGGTTGGAGGATGAATTTGAAGACAGTGGAATAAACTATGAACTATGCTAATGGTAATTAGATTTTTTCCTTTGTTTAGTATAGTAGTAAATTGTGTAGTATCTTGCTGAGAATCTAATTCTATCTTGTAAAATCAATCCAAATGCGTATTGTGAAACACCTGTATAAAATCATTCTTGAAATAAGTGATCTACATGCCTGTTTTTTTAAAAAATGTGTTTAGTAGAATTGTTTTTAAAATACTACATTTAGCCAGACCCTTCCCAAACTTAATTTTTTTTTTAAAAAAAAAAAAGTAAAATAGGTAAGAAAATGATAGTTCTGTATCTCAGCCCTCCGTGAACTCAGGCTGTCTCCATTTTGCAGCCACCTTGGTCATTTGATGTTTACTGTTGATATGCTTTGAATTGTAACTCTTCATTGATGGTATTATAGATTCAACCAAAACTTCTCTGTCCGGTTTAGTAATTGTCATATAAATCTGGATGAGCTAGGGAGGCCCAGGTGGATGTTTTCATTTGCAAATCATGAGAAACTTAATGGGTCCTTATGCTCTTGATAAAGTTGGTAAAACTGAACTATTGAGTTTAGGTTAACAATTTAACTCAAGAAATGGGCAGCAAACCCATCCCCTCAATTGATAAAGAAGGGGGAATATTTTTTACATTAGAATTGACACTGACAACATAGCTTTTTTTCAGTCTACCTTGGTTGCTCTAGTAGGCCACAGCCCAACCACGTTAAGGTTCTTTGCTGTGGGAATTTTATATAAACAAAACTTCAAAGCAGACCATCTGTAAGCTTTGGTCTTGCTTGTTTCTGAGAAGGGTTTTATTTCATTATACTAATAGTGGACTAATAATTGGTAATTGTGAGAATTTAGGTATGATAGCATTGTTTGAAGTAACATTTGATTTGGGGGCAGCAGCTTTCTAAATACCAACTCTATTTGACAAATGTTTTGAAAATTAAAATTTTAAGGGAGCAACACCCTGTTAAGAGTTTCTACCATAGTTGAGGCAGCTACTTTATGAATAAGACCACTTTCGGTTATTGAAGCAGAAGCATTTCTTTTTTTTTTTTTTTTTTGGATTGGGGTGGGGTGAGGAGTGAGTTGTTAGACCTTTGATTACAGTTTGCTGGTTTAGAAACAGCCTGTGGCTGAATTAGTGAGTAGATGGATGAAAGTATAAAGGACTTGTTTTTATTGTAGATTTTCTGTAAGAATCTTAAATGTTCCTTTTCAGGTTAGTCAGATGTGTTGATGCACACGTGACTATTCTGCTTTTCTCACTGACTATACTATAACATTAAAAAGGGGTTAAAGAAAACAAAACTCTGCCTTTTGTGCTACGAACATTTAGTCCAGAGGTTTTAAGCTGTGTGTCCATTCCTACTCTGAAAATGCATAGCTTTGTTCTGGATGTCATCTCTTGAAAGTAGAAAACTCCTATGTGTATATCACATTGCAGGGCTTTCTTACGTATTTCTGGCAGAATTGCCCAAATCTTTAGATGGGCTGGGTTGTACAGCATGCCCTTCCCCAAATATAGGATCTGAAATACATACTACACTATTGATAGTGGAGATATATTCATTTTTTAAACTGTAAAGTAAATGTGGTCTCTAGTCTAGGTTTGTGGTGTATAACTTTGTGTTAATGTGTAGGGAAGGGATAGTGACTTGATGGTTATGGGGAGTGTATCTTGATGTGCATACAGGGGTGAGTATTGCTAAATTATTAACAGCTTTTATTCAGGGTGAGTCATGTGATGAATGGCCTAATCAGAAAAATGAAAGAGCGAAGATGCAGGCTTGCCAAGTGATGAACAAGATTTTGTATCTATTTTTTATCAGGTGTTATAAAACTTGTGCATGGCTTTTTTTGTTGTTGCTTAGTAACTGGTAGAGAAGAAAAGATGAGGAAAGAAACTCAGCTTTCCTCACCAATCTTTTCAGAGATACGTAGTTGGGGAGTAAAATCTGACTGGCCTAATCGATGGAAAAGACCCTGTCCTTTTCACCTCATCCTGCAGTCCTCCGTTTAGAGGAACTACATTGTTGTATTCTAGTAATTCACTGTGATTTATAACAAACCAGTGATGTCATTCTATTGTGCACTTTTATCAAACCATTTATGTGACTTTAATAAACATAGTAAACTTGCTGACTGCACCAGAGGTCTATTAGTGATTCATATATTGCATGACATTTTCTATTTGAGTTTGACATGTAGAGTCATTTTTAGTTTCATGGCAATTAACAGTCCTAATAGCTCAGCTAATTTGAAACTAACAATCTTGCTGTGTAAAAGGAAAAAATGGTATTTGTGTTCAGTAAATGTTTGAAAAAAACTACTTGAGGTTTGTGTCTTTATTATTCAGTGTGCCTAAGTTGCGATGTTCTTTTGTTGAATTCCTTTAAAAAAAGTGGTCAAAGTTATATATGTGCATGGGAAAAAATTCAGATAGTAAAGAAAAATTCAAAAATATTTTTTAAAAGTTCCCTTCCCATCTCTCCCCGCCTCCCATTTGGACTCTGCAGAGAAAATCACTATTAATAGTTTTTTGAGTAGCTTCCCAGAATGTTTCTGTGCGCATATGTATTATTTCTCCTTTTCGTTTTTTAAAATGCAAATGAACTTCTACCTTTGCAACACTACCCTGCATATTTTTTATTTAGTATATCTTAGGCATTTTCCATTTCTAAATGTGTAGATTTTTAAAACAATAACTTTATAGCATTTAATTCTGTTGACAGACTGAATATTTAACGAGATCTTATTGACGGACTTTTAGGTTTTCAGTTTTTGATATTTCAAATAATGCTGCAGTGAATGTCCTTATGTACAATACTTACAGGACAAATTCATTCCTAGTACTGGAACTTGGTTTAGTGACTACTTAAAATCTTGACAGAGGTTATCAAATTGTCTTCCATCTCTCTACATCTTTACTGGCATCAGATATCTAATCATTTAGTTTTTATAGAGTTGTGATTAATGAAAAATAATATTTCATAGTTTGATTTGTGTGCCTTTATTATATTATGAATAAGGTTGAAAATTTTCATAAATTTATTGACTGTGTTTGCTTGGGGTTTTTTTTGTTGTTTTTTTAAACTACTTACTAGAAGTTCCTTAGAAGTTTGAGGACGTTTTCTGTCGTGTAATAGTTGTAGTTTATTTACTTTAAATATGGTAGTTTTGTATCCGAAGTTTACATTTTTATATAGTCAAATTTAACACAATTTTAAAAAATGGTTTATATCCTGCTTCTAAGGGTGTCTCTATTCCTAGTTACAAGTTACACATTTTTTTTTTAACCCGTGATCTATTTGAATAAGACACTTTTATGGCTTCCTTCCCTTCCTTCTCCTTCTCTTCTTTGGTTTAAAATTTTGATTTTCCTATAATTTGTTTGGTTTTTGTTTGTTTTTTGAGACAGGGTCTCACTCTCTCACCTAGGCTGGAGTGCAGTGGTGCAATCATGGCTTACCGTAGCCTCGATCTCCTGGGCTCAAGTGATCCTCCCACCTCAGCCTCCCAAGTAGCTGGGACTGCAGGTATGTGCCACCATGCTCAGCTAATTCTTTTCTTTTTATTATTTTTTGGTATTTTTTTGTAGAGATGGGGTTTCTTCATGATGCCTAGGCTGGTCTTGAACTCGGGCTCAAGCAGTCCTCCCACCTCAGCCTCCTAAAGTGTTGGGATTATAGACATGAGCCACCACACCTGGCCTTGGACTAGTATTTCTTCATTTGTCTTTTTTAAGTGGGGAGGTGGGAGTGGCTAATATTTTCCAGTATTATATGTTTATTTTTCCAGATGAACTTTGGTATCATTTTATCATGTTAAGAGATTATTTTGTTTAGCATTGAATGAATAGATTTAGGGGCATCTGAATAGTTCTGCACTTATGAGCTTTTTTTTTTTTAAATCCAAAAGAAAGATATATCTGGCTAGGTAAGTCATATACCTCTATCCAGAGGGTTTTTGTTTTTTGGGGAGGGGAGTTCTTTTTAATGAAAGTCTTACAACTATCTTCCTTTTATTATCACTAGGTTTATATTGTTACACATACTTCTAAATATTAATGTTTTTACAAAAGCACTGTAATGGATTTCTTTTTTTTTTTAGAAACAATTTTTCAGTTACTTCTTTTGGATGTCCCAGATACACGAATCATTTGCAAGTAACAATAATTTTACCTTCTAATTTCCAGCATTCACAGCTCTTATTTCCTGTACCTAATTACAGTGGTTAAGATAGCCAGGAGCACAGCTTCAGCACGTTTGTTTTCAAATTTAGATTCTGAGTCTCTATAGAGATCTGAAAAAAACATTTAGTGCAGTCCTCTCATTTTATAGTTCAGGACACAAGCCCAGAAAGGCCACAAAAGGCCTAAGTGTGTCATAACTGGGAGTAGGCTCAGGGTCTTTGGACCCACGGAGCAGTGCTCTTTCACTATGGGACACCAGTACTAGAGAAGTGCACCTTCAGATCTCTGCCAAGTTGCTTCCTGGCTGCAATGCCTAGCGAGACTGCAGAAATCATCCAGACAGGTTTTAAAACATGTCCTTCTTTGTTTCAAGTAATGTCTGCTGTATACAGATGACTAGGCTAAAGAAAATACTGGTAGTAGTTACGTTCCTTCAGATACTTGACCTAGAACATTTCAATATGAGAGAGGCAAATTTTAGGCTGTTCACAAAACCTTAGCTTGTTGGCAAGTTTAGACAAAATTATATTTTCTAATTTGCCTGTGCTTTAAAAATTTGATGTGCTCAGTCCATCAGAGGGGAGGACTGGAGTTTTGCTTTTCCCTTAATCAGTGGCAAGACATTCTTGGAAATTGGTGCTTACTGAACACATACTGTATTTCAGGCACTGCACCACAGGCTTACAAAAATAAGGGAGACCAGCTGGGCAACAAAGTGAGACCCCCTCTCTACACAAAATTAAAAAAAAAAAAATTAGCTGGGCATGGTGGTGTGCATCTGTAGTCCCAGCTACTTGAGAGGCTGAGGTGAGAGGATCACTGAAGTCCAGGAGGGTCGAGGCTGCACGGAGCTGTGATTGTGCCACTGCACTCTAGCCTGGGTGACAGAGCGAGAACGTGTCTCAAAAGTAAAAAATAAAAAAGAATGGTCTCTGTCCTTGATAAGCTTGTTCTCCAGTTAGATGCACCTATTTGAAATTTGATTTTCTATATTTCCTCTAATTTTCCAATAAAAACTTAAGGTCTTTTTTGAATTTGGCTTGGGCCATCTTCTGAAAACATGTCAGACACATCACTAAGTTGCTGCTCTTGTTTTATTAATGCAGTACCAGGGAGATAACCCAGGAGTTTGAGACCAGCCTGAGCAACATGGTGAGACCCTGTCTCTACAAAAATACAAAAATTAGCTGGGTGTGGTGGTGTGTGCCTGTAATCTCAGCTACTCAGGAATTGCTTGAGCCCAAGAGGTGGAGGTTGCAGTGAGCTGTGATGGTGTCGCTGCATTCTAGCCTGGGCAACAGAACACTGTCTTAAACCACTCAAAGCTGACGAGAAAGGGTAAGTCCCTCAAGGAGTAGTGCCCCTCCTTTAAAAATAACTTTCTGCTTATACTCTACTTTGGACCTGGTAAGTTTGCTAGGTATAGTTTAGAATACATCTATTGAAAGGTTTTAGAGTCCAGGTGCAAGCCTTCTGATTCCCTCTTGATGCTAAACCGGCAAGGCTCTGTTCCTGTTCCTGTTTCAGTTTTGGAACATGCTGCCCTATTTTAGCATGATGTTGAAGCTAATAGAAAAATAGACAGTGACACAAAAGCACTGCAGATTTTAATGTGGCCAATTAGCCTGGCTGTCCTTTGAGAAGAACCTAGTTGATGTTAACACTAACATAAAGATAGTCTGGGAATTTTTTTTTAATGAAAAGAAGGAGTGCAGAATAAAAGGCTGGAACCACATTAGCCGAAGGTAAAAGCAAAGACCAGTGTGGTGTTGAATAAAAACAGGGGACCATTCATACTAATGGCTATATTTAAGTCACCCACGGCACATTTGGGTGGTGCGGAGACTACTTGTTGGGGGTGAGGCATGGGTGCAGTGAGTCATGACAGCAGGAAAGGAGCACGAGTAGGCCAGTGGTCTTCATTACAGGCTGTTTGGCATCCCGGGCTTGAAGCCAGGGGACTGACTCAAGTCTAGTGTCTTATTCTCAGACAATACTGATGCTAAAAAGCTTTTGAACACTGATGGAGGTAGCAATTTATCTTGTAAACACCTCAAGGGTTGGAAAGGTCCACACCATCTTGCAGAAGCTCTTCTGTATCTCCCTGGGCAGAGCGATTCCATAGTATCTCTGCTGTGTTTTCATTAGCACTTTGCCCTTTCCACCTAGATACCTGTCTTGTTAAGAAACATCATCTTCCTTAACAAAAGTAAAACTCAGAAACTCCACTGGGCTTTTTGCTGATTATCTTTGCTGGCTGCCACCAAGATAGGCCCAAGCACAGCTGAAGGGCATCTAAGACAGGCCTGACAGTTTAGGAAACTGATATTGAAGAAAAGCGAATAGCAGAATATTACTATAATATTATAGCAGAATATTATAGCTATTATGTCATATTAAATCCAGATGGCCGTTCTGTAACTTTAATGTGCTTAGAATTACCTCACAGAACTTGGATCTGTGAAGTCTGAGGAGGAACTTAGGAGTCTGTGGTCTGACTGAGGTGGTCCTGGGACCACTCTTTGAGAAGCTGAGCTCTGCAGAGATGTCTGTTTTATGGGGCATAATTTGCCTGCCAAGTTTGCATGCCCACACCACCTAATGCCAGAAGCAAGAAGCATGCTTGTTAAGATTTCTCTTTTCTAGCTCTCAGCTGTCTGGAACTGCCCTAATTGATACCCACTTCCCTGAAGGACACTGAACAGAGGCCTCTCTTGCATCTACACAAGGTCTGCCCGCCAGCCTGTGTCTTCCCTGAGGACCTGCCCCAGCCGATGCGTATGGGCTCATGCGGATAGGACTCTGCTGGCCACCGTGTTAGATTCACCTGTGAAGTCACGCAGGACATCTTGCACGTCTCAGCACACAATTCCCTGCGGAGGTCTGTCTCCTGTACTATCCAGTGAGCCTAGGATTTAGAAATCCTGACAATCCGAGGACTAAATTCTAAAACCATCATCTGTTGAGGATTTTGTGCCCCAGGTATGTTTCTCTCTAGTGCACTTAAGTTTGCTGCAGAATTTCTTAAGTGTCACATGGCCACAAGAAATCAAAGCAGCTTGTTTAGAGTGATGTCTAGGATGGGCCAATAATGCTTTTATTTTTGTTTAGTCTTTTTTTTTTGGTCTTTTTTGGGGGGGATGGGCCAATAATGCTTTTACAAGACAGTTTTTAAAGCGGTTGTTTCCTGTTAACACAGAGTGTAACCCTTAGCTCCATAATTATTCTTAACTATCAGATTGCTGTTAACATTCATCTGTGAACCACAATATGAATTTTAATACTGATTTGATCTTGCACTTTGGGCTGCTTGCCTCTAAATGCCAAAATTGTCTTTAGAGACTGCTGTTCAGCTCCTCTAAGTTCCCCCTTGGGGGCTTGGAGGACCCTGGAAAACTGGGCAAAATCTGTAGCAAATTCTCTGAAGACGTGCTGTATGTAACATGAAGGCCTTCCCGACTCCAGGCTACAGCCCCGTTAACCTGAATGACACTGAAGGCAAGTTTCTGGTATTCATAGAACCTGTGTCTGTGAACCCCCGTTTCTTCATCTTCTAGTCTGGATATTCATTTGCCTGCTGATTGCAACGCTCAGCCATTAGAGTCACCTGGGTAAGTTGGAAACAAACTTGGCCCCTCTCCCTACCAATGAAATTAGAATCCATAGTGGGTAGGACCCTTGCAGTGGTCACTTTTAAAGCTCCCAGATGGTTCTAACGTGCAGCCAGGATTGAGACATACTGTGTTAGCATAGGCTTTGCTCCCTATAAGATGCATCGTTGTTTGCCCTACCAGGCACTCTTAAGGTTCATCTGGGAGATTTATACTTCAGAGTAAATAGGGTTACAAAGGGAGAATTGATAAGAGAAATTGAGAGGCTAAAGGCCTTGATAGAACTCTCAGTTTTTCCACCTTTTGACCACTTGGTTGGTCTTGGTGTAGGTCTGGGGAAGGGTGTGAAGGGACTGTGGAGTTCTGGAATAAGGGCTGCCTGCCTCTGAGCATGAGTCCAGAGGTAGCAATCAGTGGCCTCTGGGCTGCATCTGACCAGCAGGTACATTCTGTTTGGCCTGCAGTGTGGTCACAGGTGGCTGTTTTTAAAAATATGAATGCCACCCTCTAAAAATTGGGTTTTTCATAAGAGCATTCTCTCAGATCTGATGGTGTCTGATGGAAGACTTGGTGCTAAGTCAAACCATGCACTTAGGAGTGTGAGTTCATTCATTCTCATTTAGCCAGGGTAGCCAGGTTACCCCATTCCTAAGGGCGATGACTGAGATGGAATATGATCTAACAACATTTCCTTCTGAGTCTATTAGAAGGCAGTGGGTTTTGATACTGAAATTTTAGTTTCACCATTTTCACCTTTTGCTCTGCATCAAGCCCTTCTGAGCTGGGCTTGAATGATAGAATCTGGCTTGGGAGATAGCAGTCTTGTGTTTAGTCTAGGTTTTGCTGTGGGAGCCTAGGGCTCTCTCTGGTGCTGAGTGTCCTCATTTATGCAAAAACAAGATCAAATAATTTCCAAGGTTCTACTAATTGGGATTGAAGACGTGAATGGCACAAGAATAGAATGGAGACGTTTTGGTTAAAGTCAGAGTGTAAGAGGGTTAACAATGAAACTGGCCTGGAGAAGTCTGGGAGGCATGTAAGGGAAGAGCTGGAACCAAGGGCGGAAGCTACAGTGAAACATTTGGGTCCTAACCGTCCACATTGGCCAAAGATGGAAGGACGATCTTGGGAGAGAGAGCGCTCCACCACTGGAGATGTCACATGGAGGCCAGCCAGCTACTTGGAGGGCATGATGTGGGCAGCAGATGGTGGATGAGTCCCTTCCGACATGTAGAGGTAGGAGGGAAGGAAGCAAGGAAGCCCTCATCTACTTTCTCTCCTTCAAAGGTGAGTGCGGCTCACTGTGATGCGCTCTGTCCACAGAATGGGATGTCAGTGCTTGGTTGTTTTTAAACTGTATTTTTAATTTTTCAAAAATATTTACGACAGTAAAGGTCGTACTATGCACAGGGACAGATGCCTTTGATGTGTCCCCCTTTCTACCTCAAAACAAGGTTAAGGCATAAATTACTCCGCTGGGCACCAGGCATGCCCCTTGTCCTTGGGGCGCCATCACTGGTCATACCACTTGTCCTGGGGGCCAGTGGATGAGATATTTGCCACCGAGGCTGCGCAGGCTCTGGGAGTCCTTGCACGGGATTTATTCAGTGCATTCCAGAGGGGACCCCTCAACAGCACTGGCCAAGCCCTTCCCTGTGCACTGGTGGGCATAAGGGAAGGATGGGAGGCAGTGTGTGTGTGTGTGTGTGTGTGTAGGGAGGGGCTGATACAGGGAGGGGAGGTTCCCCACCCTACCCCTGCTGCCCAGCTGCAGCCAGGCCAGTGTGTCCATGTCTAGGGGCAGGCTGCAGCAAGAAGACATGTAGGAATGCACAGCCCCAGGGATTGTGTCATCCACATGCTTCCCATGAGGTACCTGGGAACAACAGTGGCCTGGGAGGGTTGCCAGCTGAGAGCAAGGGGCCGAAGCTGGTGCGGGAATGTGTGAGTGAGTTGCAGTCAATGCGAATGCACAAGGGTGCAGTGCCCGGCTGCCTCTCATGACAGGGCAGTGTCTGGTATCCTGGTCCCACTTGCCTGGCTATCAGTCTCTGCATCTCAGAGTCTTTCTTCATCCCTGGCTTGCGGCTATCACCATCAAGCCCTTGGGCTTGGGTTCATTCTTGGGGAGCCCTAGGGGACTATCTATGGGGCAGGGGGGTGTGGGTGACCTGGGAGCCGATGGAGGGGTGGGAGGGTGAGAGAAAAGGGCAGAATTTAGATGTGTTCTGTCTTGGGTCCTTCTGGAATTAGAGACCTGGAGTGTGCAGATCGAGTTCGTATTTACAGTCTTCTTCCCTGGGTTTCTTTGGAGGATGGGGATGATGACAAATTCCTAGAACCTTAGTAGCTGGGGCAGCAAATGCCCTCCACAGAGTTTGAGGGAGGACTTGGGGTGGGTGTGTCCCTTTAAATCCCTAGGGATCTGTGTTGAAGGTGTCCCAGCCTCCCAGTAGGGCAATTCCACTTAAAACCAGCTTGAGTTCCATTCTGGAGGGAGCAGGTGCCATTGCTCAGGAGATGAGGTCAAGTGCAAAGCCAGCTGGCTTCCTCTCCGCTCCAGCTCGGTGGGGCCACAGGCCTGGGCCTGCACACCACCTAGACTGGTGTCCTGGCCCCCATCATCAACTCAAATTCTCCTCCGGAGCCTCACTCCAGCACTTTGGGGGTGGGGTCCAGACCAGGCTCCCTCCTGCGCCTGGCACTTTTAAAGAAGCCGAGCTGTGAGGAGGCAAAGGGAGATGTCTCAGAGGTGGACAGGGTAGACAAGGTCTGCCCTTGCTGTCCCTCCACTACCCTTCCTCAGGATTCCTCCCTCGGGGCTTCCTTGAGTACCCCAGCTCATTCTGAGCACCCCCTCCTCCAGAACTGCCCCTGTGGACTGAAACAGAGTAGATGAGGCCGTGGGCGGCATGTAAGAAGTCATGCTGGTTCCCACCACCTTGCTGTGTGACCAGCCCCAGCCAACATCCCTCTCTGGGCCCCCATCTGTAACACGAGGAGGCTGAGACCAGGGTTTTGTAATCAGAGCTTCAGGGACAGAAATGGACTTTGGGGGGTTTGTTAACAGCTTGACATTGTTGAAGATATTTTCTGCAGTTGTTAGTGCCTGTTTTTTTTTTTTCCCCTCTAATAATAGAAACCTTAGTTTTCATCAGGTTCTCAAAGGCACCCACAACCAGGTCACAGCCATAGCCTGGGTGCCCTCTGTTGGCCCTAACCAATGTGCCTGCTGTGGTGAGGGGCAGGGTGCCAGCTCCCCTCAACAGAACATGGCAGTGGCCCCAAAGTTCCAGGGGCTGGAGCCTGGGCCCCCCAGCCAGGATGCTGCTCCGTCCCTCCCCTGCAGGAGTCCTCACCTTCCACAGTGCCAGGACCAGCAGGGCCAGCAGCAGGAGGCCTCCCAGGGTGCTGCCCACAATGATCCAGATGGGGACCTGCCAGTCCTCTTGCTTGGAGATCTCAAACACGATCTGCAAGGGTGGGGGCCAGGCCAACAGCATTACTGTTCTGGGGCTGGGGTGGCAGCCTGGGAGGGGCAGGAGGGTACAGACAGCTGGTGCCTGATGGGGGCCCCTCAGTGGGATGCCAGAAGGATGGGTGAACAGGCCAGCTGAGGCCTCAGGGCAACCAGTGCCTGCACAGCCAGCATGGGGTTCAGTGGCCCAGTTGATCCTGCCTCCTTGAGACACTTACTGCCTTTGGCCCCCACACTCCCTGGATCCTCCTCCCACCGCACGGGCTACTCCTCCCTTTGCTGCCTCCACATCCTCTCCTGCACTGCTAAAGGTCGGTGCATCCCATGGTTCAGTCCTTGTACCCCTTCTTTTTCTAGAGTTGCTCCCTGGGTGAACTTGGGGCTGACTTTCCCACAATTCACAGCAGGCATGGTGGCAAGGCCCATAACAGTTTTAGGAGCCCATGAAAATGTTTACATTTCTTTTAAGATCAGAGGAAAAAATGGAATAGACTCCAGCTTGGATAACATTTTTCTTCTTTGTGCCAATACAGTTATAAACCATAATTTTTTTTTTTTTTTTTGAGATGGAGTTTCACTCTTGGTGCCCAGGCTGGAGTGCAATGGCACGATCTTGGCTCACCGCAACCTCTGCCTCCCGGGTTCAAGTGATTCTCCCACCTCAGCCTCCCGAGTAGCTGGGATTACAGGTATGCACCACCATGCCTGGCTAATTTTGTATTTTTAGTAGAGACAGGGTTTCTCCATGTTGGTCAGCCTGGTCTCAAACTCCCGACCTCAGGTGATCTGCCTGCCTCAGCCTCCCAAAGTGCAGGATTGCAGGTGTGAGCCACCACGCCTGGCTATAAACCATAATTTGTAATATTTTTCTTCCTATGGAGGAAAGCGCCCCAAAGGCAAAAGTGGCCAGGGCCTCAAAAGTCAGAAAGCAACCCCAGGCCAGCTCCCTCAGTCCTGTGGCTTTCACTGTCTGTACTCTGACTACGCGCACATTTCCCAGACTCATACGGACCGTCTCCTGCCTGCCTGGCAACTGTAACAGGCCCCTAACCATGCTCTTAACACCTCTGTCCCCCCAAGCCTGCTCCTTCCAGTTCTTTCTCTCCTAAGCAAATGGCAGCACCATCCCTCCTCGCTGCTCAGGCCAGAAACCACGTATCCATCACTGACCCTAACTTTCACACCCACACAGA
>PVKP010042613.1:0-17942 GCA_004027715.1 Plecturocebus donacophilus
CCAGGGGATAGAATGCAATCTGGGAAGACTATACCAACAGTTTCTATTGTATTTTTAATGTTTTATTTCCTAGAGTAGATGGCAGACACATGGGTTTTCATTGTTATTCTCAGTACCTTTATGTCTGAAATACTTGGATTGAAAAATGCTACTTATCTGTGCTGAAAAATTTCCATCCAAAATGGTTAAAATAAAAAATTTGCTAAAATTGTTTTGTTTTAGCACATCATTGGTTTTCTGAGGAAGGTACCCATAAGGAAGTCCTATGAAGGTAATGTCAGGTAAACTTTCATTGCATTTTTCCAAAACATTTGGCTAGTTCTCAGAGTGTAGCAAGGCTATCAATTTGTCTAGACCAGGCTCGGTGACTCACACCTGTAATCCCAGCACTTTGGGAGGCCGAGGCAGGTGGGTGGCTTGAGCCCAGGAGTTTGAGACCAGCCTTGGAGTCATGGTGAAACCCCATCTCTACAAATATTCCAAGAATTCGCCAGGCATGGTGATGTGCACATGTAGGACTAGCTACCCAGGAGGCTGAGGTGGGAGGACAACTGAGTCTGGGAGGTCATTGAGGCTGCAGTGAGCCATAATCATTATCACTGCATTCTAGCCTGGGCAACAAAGTGAGATACCCTGTCTTGAGAAAATAAAAATTTGTCTGGAACCCTACCAAGCTGTTGATTAGTCCAGTCTGAATAACTGATGAAGCTTTTTTTTCCCCCTTGAGATAGAGTCTTGCTCTGGAGTGCAGTGGTGCAATCTCAGCTCACTGCAATCTCCGCTTCCCAGTGATTCTCGTGCCTTAGCCTCATGGATAGCTGGGATTACAGGTATGCGCCGCCATGCCTGGCTAATTTATTTTTAGTAGAGATGAGGTTTTGCCATGTTGGCCAGGCTGGTCTCGAACTCCTGGCCTCACCCAAAGTGTTGGAATTACAGGCATGAGCTACTGCACCTGGCCCGATGATGCTTTCATCATCCTGAAAGACTAGGTGGTATAACCTTATTGACCAGCCTTGTCTGGTAGTAAGTACACCGGCCATCTGCCATGGAACTGTAGAGAGCTATATACAGCCAACTGCATCAAAGAAAATTAGCTCACCAATTTTATTTTTTTTTCAACCTTGAGAAGTGAAAACTTCCTTTAGGCTGACTATGGAGGCTAAAGAACAGTTACTTTGACTTTAATCTTAAAAACTCAGTAAAAGTAGTGATGTGCATAGGGCTCTACAATGCCTTGACTGATCAAGTAGACACAGGCTTTCCTGAGCTCGAGCTCATGCCCATGCCCAGCCCTCTGAATCCCAACACTTACACAGGTGCAAATGTGACTTTTCAAACTTTTTAGAATTCACAGAAGAATGCTGCAGTTCCTAGAGAAGGATGTGTTTTTGATACATCTTCCTGACCACAAAAGAACCTCTGGCATTTGGCATATTATTTTTGAAGAGTAAATGCAAACAATGGCTTTATTTTCTTTGAAAGCTTGTAATCAAATAATAATTTCTTTTTGAGATGTAGTCTTGCTCTGTTGCCCAGGTTGGAAGTGCAGTGGCATGATCTCAGGTCACTGCAACCTCTGCCTCCCAGGCTCAAGCGATTCTCCTGCCTCAGCCTCCCTGGTAGCTTGGATTGCAGGCGCATGCCGCCACGCCCGGCTAATTTTTTTATTTTTAGTAGAGATGGGATTTTATCATGTAGGCCGGGCTGGTCTCAAATTCTCAACCTCAGGTGATCTGCCCGCCTCGGCCTCTCAAAGTGCTGAGATTACAGGTGTGAGCCACTGCGCCCAGCCTCAAAGAATCACTTAACAAAAAATTCACAATCAACAGGACTTACATAATGCTTTCCATAAGTTCATGAAAAACCTATTTTTATTTGTAAATTCAGATATTTTTGTTACAATAATACATGCAGAAATAGATATACATATATGTTCTTTAACTTCCATAAAGGTTTTAAGGAGATCAAAATAAAAGCACAGCATGAAACCCATGAAAACAAAAATAAAATAAGTATTGAAAGGGCAAGGGAAGACAATAACTGAGTTACTTAGAGTTTTTCTTTTTTTTTTTTTTTAAATCAGACTATGGTCTGTGATCAACCACACAGCTGTTCCCCCAGCATGCATCCAAGGCATCCCTGAGTAGGGATGGTTTCAGTGGCAGAGTGTAGCACTCTTGCTGGCAAGCTCTGAGTCCACACCAGCCACAAGTGGCATCCATTCTCTGTGCTCAGAGACTTGGCCTGGGGTCACACCCTTGCTCTGTCTAGACTCTAGAGGCTTCCAGCTGCTGTCCCAGACATCAAGGAATTGTCAAGTGACTCCTCCCACACAAAGGACCAGAGCCCTTAATGTTGCTCTGACACTCTTTTTTAAATCATTACTATTTCTTTAACTCCTAAGGCGGCTTTGGGATGACTTCAAGAAAACACATGTGGGTTGTCCCTGTGGATCTTGAGACCACAGACTAGGGACTAGGTTCCTGAGAAGACTTCCCACAGCCAAATCCTGCTGGTGCCAGCAGTGCCCTGAGTCCTGACACTTGTCACAAGCCCGAGGATCAGGAGGTTACTGAATATTTACTCAACATTTCCCACTTACTGCTTTCTGGATTTTCCGTTTTAGCTTTTTCTCTTCTCCCTTGCTGTGCTCTGAACTCCAGGAGGAGGATTTTATGTTTATTGTAGAATGAACTGATCAAGGGAAATGGTGGAACTGAGAAGGCTTTCTGTTAACATGACTCATAAACTTTAATGGTTTATTACCCTGAAAGACATCTAATTACCACGGCTCTAATATCTTGCTAATCTTGTATTAAAAAGTTTTTTTAAAGGGCAAAATGCCAATAAATCGTATCTGCACTTTCCATTTTCTGAAAATTAAGCTGAACTATAAAGTTATATCTAGTGAGATAGAAAGGTAAATTTCTAAATTCACCAGAATTTGAATATGATTAACACATAAATATTTCCCTATTTCTGTTTTTCAGATAAGCTTAGAATCCCTTTTAGAAAGGATCACAGAATAGTTTGCAGTCAAGAACATTCAGCGTGGCTTACAGAAACATCCGGGCTATTCCCAGCTTCCTAACTTGAGATTTGCTGGCATAGTTTTCACCATTCACATAAAGCAGACATTTAATACCTGATTTGATAAATTTTCCTCAATTGATCATGAAAAGGAGATAGCACTGTCCTTCAAAACAATAATCTACTCCTTTTGTGAGTCAAATTATATTCATAAACACTTATGTAGACAAATGAAACTAACCAAATCAAAATGATGTTACCTTAAGTCTTATTTTTATCAACTCTCTAATTCTAATACAGGAATTCTGCCTGAAAATAGACAGTGGAAAATGAAAATTGACAATTTTAAAATAAGACTTCTCTAGAACAATCAAGCACAAAGCAGTGATAGGATTTATCATATCTAAATATGTAGAGGTTGGATTTATCATAACTGAATGAGAGAAATTTGGCGTATCCCTCAGTTTTTCCGAAAGGTCAAGAATGAGAACCGAATCTTACAACAATCTCTAAGTTTGTTTTCTAACATGATGTACTGGCCCATTGAACTGGCAACCCCTACTAATACCACACAGAAAATAGTTTCTCATTTTGAAAAAGATTGTTTTTAAACATACCAAGTTTTGAATTACAAATATCCGTACTCCTTGAAATAGAGAAACAGAAACAAACATTTTCGGGTAGGAAAACTCTCACTGAGCCACTATCTTATCAAACTAGAGGTCGTGTAACCGAATTTAATTTTCCATTAAAGGGTGAACTTTGAATAGAGAGAAATAGGTTCTTATACATGCTCTTCTTTAGGATTAACTCTATTTAAAAATTTTCTATTTATACCCAGTACATAAACATATAGAGAAGAAAGAAAATCACTCCCAATCCCACCCCACCCAGAGAAAACAACTTTTAACATTTGCTGGTATCTTTTCAGGCACTGCTTTTTACTGTGGTCAATTTTTAAATAATTGTTAAGTGTACAATTTGGTGGCATTAAGCACATATAGTGTAGTGCAACCATGACCACCCAAACTTTCAAGAACTTTTTCATTGCCCCAAAGAGAAACTCTGTGCCTATTTGTTATGGGTTAAATTACATCCCACACATGAAAATGTATGTTGAAGTCCTAACCCCAGTACCTCAGTATCTGAAAACGGCATCTTTGCAGATGTAGTCACATGGAGATCAGCAGGTAGGCCCTAATCAGATCTGATTCGTGTCGTTGTAAAAGGGAAATGTGGACGCAGATGTACATAGAGGGGAGACAGGGAGAATGCTGCGGGAAGATAGAGAACTACAGTGATGCATCTGCAAGTCAGATTTTTGGCATTTGCCCCCAAGATTTCCCGCCAGATACCAGAAGTGAGGAAGAGGCAAGGAGAATTCTCCTACAGGTTTCAGAGGACCATGGCCCTTTTGTCACCTTGATTTTGGATCTCTACTCTCCAGAACTGTGAGACATAAATCTCTAATTTTTAAATCATCTGTTTGTGGTGCTTTATTATAGCAGGCCCAAGAAATGAATACACCATGCAACAGTTACTCCCTCAATGGCCCCTGGTAACTTGTAGTCTTTCTGTCTCTATGAATTTGCCTATTCCAGGTCCTCAAAGAGGCATAATTAAACAGTATTTCTCCACTGGGGCTTATTCCACTAGGATAATCTTCTCAAGGTTCATCCGAGTTGCAGCATTTATCACAATTTTATTTTTTATGAATGAGAAATTTTAATATTCTACTGTATAATGTATAGATCACATTTTATTTACCCATTTATTTCTTAGGGATATCTGGGCTACTCCACCTTTGGCTATTATGAATAATGCTGCTATGAACATTTGTATAAAACTATCTGAGTCTCCCCCAGGCGTGGTGGCTCACACCTGTAATTCCAGCACTCTACTACAAATACAAAAATTCACCAGGCATGGTGGCACACACCTGTAATCCCAGCTACTCAGGAGGCTGAGGCAGAACTGCTTGAACCTGGGAGGCGGAGACTGCAGTGAGCGGAGATTGTACCACTGCACTCCAGCCTGGGGGACAGAGTGAGACTCCGTCTCAAAAAAAAAAAAGTATCTGAGTTTCTTCTTTCAGTCATTTTGGGTGTATAAGAAATATTTATTCCCATTTGGGTGTATAAGAGTGGAACTGCTAGATAATGAAGTTTAATGTGCTACTATTTTTCTTTTATGAATTGTGTTTTGGGGTTCCTCTTTCAGGAATCACTGCCTTACTGAAAGTTGAAAAACTTTCTCCTATGTTTTCTTCTAGAAGTTATATAGTTTTAGCTCTTACATTTGGGCCTATGAATAATCCTTTTGAAATTCATTTTAGTGCATAGTGCCAAGTAAGGGTCTAAGTTCTCTTTTCTTTCCTTTTCCTTCCTTTGCATATGGATATCAAATTGTTCTACCTCCATCTGTTGGAAAGACTAACTTTTCCCCTTTGAATTACCTTGTTGGCTTTTTTAAAGAGAAAAATCACGTGCTTCTGGCCAACATGGAGTAACAGTGACCGTGTTTACTGTCTTGCCTGAAATCAGAGAACACACCAAATACATGGAACTGTGACAGTTTTCAAGACACAAGGTATGAGGCAACAAGGATCCTTAACCCTGAGAGATGGGAAACAAATGAAGTGAGCTCTCCAACTGCCCTGTCTTACTGCCTGGATAGTTTCCAACACACGGTACAGGAGGGAAACCTGATGGAGTCCAAGAATTCACGGAGCTGAAGAGACAGAGCTGAGAGTGTGGGGGAAACTAAGTGACTTGTACGGAGGGCAGAATGACAGAGAGGAGAGAGCTGCCCAAAGAGAGACCTTGGGAGGATGGCAGAGTCCCTCGTGATCTGTATACGTCCATGAGGAAGCTACCTGAGGCCTGAGGAAGAACCACCCGAAAGGATTAGACACCACAGCACTCACACAGGGGCAAGAAAATGCCCCAGCAGCCAGACTCATGCTCCACCAGGTGCCGGGTGAAGCACACAATAGACTCTTGCCTCAACAGCGGGCAGTACTTAGCCCAAGGCTGACAACAGCTCAGTCCTGCCTAATAGGTCTCAAAAACAAGATCCAGAAAGATGAAACTGTTTCCAAGTATTTTACCTGTGTCCTAGAACAAGCTCAAGAATACGTTAAGAATACAAAAATACCCAGCACCCACAAAGGTAAAATTCACTATTTTTATAAACATCCAACAAAAAGCGATCAGGCAAGCAAAGAAACATGAAATTATGACCTGTGATGAGAGAATCATCCTGTCTTGTTCCCATCTTAGGAGCAAAGCGTTCTGTCTCTCGCCATTAAGTATCATGTTGGCTTCAAGGTTTTTGAAGATATCTCTATTATGTTAAGGAAATTCTCTTCTATTTCTAGTTTGTTGAGAATTTTTATCAAATATGAAAGTTAGATTTTGTCAAATGAGGCTGGCACGGTGGCTCACGCCTGTAATCCCAGCACTTTGGGAGGCCAAGGCGGGCAGATCACAAGGTCAGGGGTTCGAGACCAGCCTACCATGGTGAAACTCTGTCTCTACTAAAAAATACAGAAAATTAGCCAGGTGTGGTGGCAGGCGCCTGTAATCACAGCCACTTGGGAGGCTGAGGCAGGAGAATCGCTTGAACCCAGGAGGTGGAGGTTACAGTGAGCTGAGACTGCACCACTACACTTCAGCCTAGGCAACAGAGAGAAACTCTGTCTCAAAAAGAAAAAAAAGGCTTTGTCAATTGATTTTATTAATACAGCAACTCATGCAAGTTGATTTGTTAATAATAGCTCTGTTGAGATTTTATATATATATGTAATTTTCTTTTTTTTTTTCTGGAGACTGAGTCTCTCTCTGTCGCCCAGGCTGGAGTATAGTGGCATGATGTTGGCTCACTGCAACCTCCGACTTATGGGTTTAAGCGATTCTCCTGCCATAGCCTCGTGAGTATCTGGGATTACAGGCATGCACCACCACGCCAAGCTAATTTTTTGTATTTCTAGTAGAGATGGGGTTTCACCATGTTGGCCAAGCTGGTCTTGAACTCCTGGCCTCAAGTGATCCACCCAGCTCAGCCTCCCAAGTGCTAGAATTACAGGTGTGAGCCACTGCGCCTGGCCAGGATTATTACAATTCCAGGTGAGATTTGAGTGGGGACAGAGCCAAACCGTATCTGATCCTTTGCCCACATTTTATTTGGGTTGGGTTATTATTAAGTATTAAAAATACAAATCCCTTATCAAACGTATGATTTCTAAATCTTTCCTCCCACTTTGTAGGTTGTCTTTTCATTTCCTTGATGAATTATTTTGAAGCACAGGAGTTTTTAATTAGATAAAGTCCAACTTGATTTTTCTTTTTTGTTTATGCTTCTGGTATCCTATCTCAGAAACCACCATTGTGACCCCAAGGTCACAGTGATTTATGCCCATGTTCTAAGAGTTTTATAGTTTTGGCCAACATGGTCTGTAATCCATTTTTAGTTAATTTTTGAATATGGTGTAAGGTAGGTTGCCAAAATTCATTCTTCTGCATTCGTGTTTTGGCACTCATCTTGAAAATCAAGTGACTATTGATGTATTTCTGGATTCTCAATTGAATTCCATTGGTCTGTATGTCTATATTTATGCCAGTACCACCCTGTCTTTCTTACTATAACTTTGTAGTAAGTTTTGAAATAGGATGTGTGAGACCCCCCAAGGTTCTTTTTCAAAATTGTTTTGGCTATTCTGGGTCCTTTGAATTTCTACGTGAATTCTGAGAACGGCTTGTCAATTTGTAAAAAGAGGCCAGCTGAAATTTTGATATTGAATCTTAGATTTAGAGTACTGTCATCAGAATACTAAATTTTCTGATCCATGAATGTAGAATGTCTTTCCATTCATTTAGGTTTCATTTGTTTTTTACTTTTGCAAATTTTCATAATAGCGGAGCAAAACACATTTACTTCTGGTAGTTCAGTGGTTTCTTCTGCTTTTTAAAAATTAAATCTGTTCCTGCCACATAGCCACACTTTTTTAAGTATTATAGGTTTATAGTACATTCTGATATCTTATAGGACATTAGATAGTCCTCATGCTATTGCTTCAAGATTTTGAAGGTTCTTCCCTTCTTGATGAACTTCAAAATAAATGTGTTAAGCTAAAAATTCTATTTAATCAAAAAAAATTCTATTTTTTCTTTTTTTTTTTTGAGACACAGTCTCGTTCTGTCACCCAAGCTGAAGTGCAGTGGTGCAATCATGGCTCACTTCAGCCTCAATCCCAACAGGTACAAGCAATCTTCCCACCTCAGCCTCCTGTGTAGCTGTGACTACAGGTGTGTACTACCACAGTCAACTAATTTTTTTATTTGTTTTGTAGAGATAGGGTCTCACTATGTTTCCCAGGCTGGTCTCAAACTCCTGAGCTTCAGCAGTCATCCCACTCTGGCCTTGAAATAAACTCGTTTTTTTTTTAGACAGAGTTTCGCTCCTGTTGCCCAGACTCTTAGTGCAATGGTGTGATCTCAGCTCATCGCAACCTCTCCCTCCCGGGTGCAAGTGATTCTCCTGTCTCAGCCTTCTGAGTAGCCAGGATTACAGGCATGTGCCACAATGCCCCTGCTAATTTTGTATTTTTAATAGAGGAGGGGTTTCTCCATGCCGGTCAGGCTGGTCTCGAACTCCTGACCTCAGGTGATCCGCCCGCCTCAGTCTCCCAAAGCGTTGGGATTACAGGAGTGAGCCACCACACCCAGCTGAAATCAACTCTTAAACTTCCAAATAGTCCTGTTTTTATTTCTGTTGGAATTGCTTTAAGTATGAATGTTATTTAAGAAAAGTTTGATGATAATTGTCTTTTTTCAAGTATGTCTCTCCATTTATTCAAATGTTTCTCATTTCTCTTATTAAAATTTTATAATGCTCTTCAAATAGATCCTTGTATATTTCTTATTAAATGTATTCCTAGGTATTTTAGTTTTGTTGTGATTTAAAAGGGACATTTTCCCCATTGTATTTTCTAAACTGTTATTTCTAGCATACAGAAAAACTAATTAAAATACTTGTTTATATTTGGCTATAGTCCTGCTTTTTGCATCCTTTTGGATTTTCAAAATAGCCATAAAATATTGGTGTTTAATCTGTTGCAATATGACCTAAACAAGTGGTGAGATAAGGCACAGACGGAGACAATATGCTGAGTAGGAGGTTAAAAGCTGTATCCTAATATCAGGCCAACACTTAAGAGTGTTTATGAAAAGAACCTTTGCTTCATGAGAATGTGTGAGAGACTCAGAGAAGTAAATAACGGAGGTCAAAGAGGAGCATATTGCTGAAAGCAATTTAGTGAATATAACTGCGAATGCTTTTATAGATACTATGCCATTATAAACTAATGCTGCATTATTTAATGTTGTTTTGAGTACTTTAATTTTAAAATGCAAAGCCAAAATTCTAGCATTGAAAGTTTATAGTATGTATGCCCTTGTTTGGGAAGAAAATATAAATTCTCTTGATGCTAATTTACATATCTGAGGTAATTTTAATTTAAAAAATAAGCTTCTAGGCTGGGCAAGGTGGTTCATGCCTATAATCGCAGCACTTTGGGAGGCTGAGGTGGGTGAATATCTGAGGTCAGGAGTTTGAGACCAGCCTGGCCAATATGGTGAAACCCCATCTCTACTAAAAACACAAAAAAATTAGCTAGGCATGGTGGTGTGCGCCTATAATCCCACCTACTTGGGCAGCTGAGACAGGAGAATCCCTTGAACCCTGGAGGCAGAGGTTGCAGTGAGCCAAGATTGTGCCTCTCCACTCCAGCCTGGGTGACAGAGTGAGACTCCGTCAAAAAAATAAATCAATAAATAAGCTTCTGGTTAGTAATGAGTTTTGTTCTGGAGGGTTAATTGTTGCTGAACTAGATAGGGTGACTCTAAAGTTCATTTGGAAACACAAAAGGTAGAAATGTCTAGAAAAACTCTCAAGGGGAAAAATAACTATAACAGGGGGACTTGTTATACCAAACAGTAAAAGCCTCAATTAGGAAAGCTGATACTAGCATGTAATAGGCAGATCAATGAAATGAAAGAGTAGAAACAGATTCTAATAAATAGAAAGTTAATACAGAACAAAGATGGTATATGAAATCACTATTCCAGGATTTGGACAACTCACTACTTCAAAACAATAATAAAGCTGGATCTACATCTTACGCTATACATCAGGATCCATTCCATATGAACCAAGAGTTCAATGTAAAAATAAAATCATAAAGATGCTAGAAGGAAATGGAGCAAAGCTCTTTACTAAGGCTTTAATTTAGGCTAGGAATGGTCTTTTTAACTGATCTCAAAATCCATACACCATACAATAAAAGATATTTGACATAAGAAAAATAAAAATAGGCAAGGTGCAGTGGTACATGCCTGTAATCTCAGTACTTTGCGAGACTGATACATGAGGATCCCTTGAGCCCAGGAGTTTGTGAACAGCCTGGGCAACATAGTGAAACCTCATCTCTACAGAAAAATTTAAAAATTAGCTAGGTCTGGTGGCGTATGCCTGTAGTCACAGCTACTTGGGAGGCTGAGGTGGGAGGATGGCTTCAGCCCAGTGAGCTATGATCGCCTTACTGCACTCCAGCCTACACAACAGAGTGAGACCCTAACTCAAAAAATAAAAGAAAAAATACAGAAAAATAAAACACCCAACCATAAGCAAATTCAAAACAACTGACAAACTGGGAAAAAATATTTGCAACTCTTACAGCAAAGGACAAATCTTCCTAGCATATAAAACTGACCAAAGGTTAAAAACTAAAATAAGATCATTTTGGTCAAAATCTAAAATCTTGATAACATGTTGGCAACGCTGAGGGGAAATAGGCATTCTCAGACATCACTGGTAAGAGTGTAAATGACTACAAACCCTACTGATGGCAATCTGTCAATACCCTTCAAAATTACACATGTACCTGTCATTTTACTAGGCAATACTAATTCTTAGAACGAAGCTACAGATGTAGTATGCATTCACAAGACAATTTATGTCCACTATAATATACATAATGATTCTGCCTTGCAGCATCTTTTGTCCACTATAAGGCTAGTTACATAAAAAATTACACACTCAGTGGAATATACTCTAGACTGTTAATTAAAAGAAAATCTTAACTCCCTACTTCCCTGAAAGAAAACTCACGGAGAGGCTGATTTTCATATACTAATAAGTAAAAATCTCTGAGCTATCTTAAGTGAAGGAAACAAATCATGGGATGGTGTGCAGAGCGGGCATCTGCGTAAAAGGGGGAAGGAAGGGGTAAAATGTTCACTTCTACTTGCACAATCTTCATAGCATACTCAGCAACAACAGTAGTCTCTCATTTTGTGAGATGACATAGGACCTACGCAGCAATAAAAATAGACTAGAAATAGAACAGATAGGCCAATGGATAAATGCATATGTAATTTTTTGATGTGGTCAAATTCCTCTAGATAATGATTGTGACATTTTGCATATAAGCAAACTCAAAAAACAACTAAGTGGGAAAAATATTTGCCACCCATATCAGAAAGGACAGATCTCCCTAACAGATATATCTCCACCAGTAACGTGACACAGCCTGTTTCTCCCCTTTATCTCCAACAGTGCTGTGAACTTTTCCATTTTTGCTAAGCTGTATGTATGAAACAATATCATAGTGTGGCTTTTATTTGACTGTTTTAAAATTTAGGCTTATTTCCAATGAAACAGTGATTGAAAGAAAAAACTCGGGTTTACTGAGGTATAATTTACATAAAAAACATTCACCTTTTTGGGGTGTATAGTCCAATGAGTTTTGATAAACACGTATTCATTTAAGCAACACCATAACCAAGACACAGAACGTGTTCCTCACCCCAGTTTCCTCATGTCTTGACCCACTATTTCTGGTCCCCAGTAACCACTGATTTCTGGTCTATTGCCTTTTTCAGAATGTCGTAACAAGCATCTTTCACATGACGTTATATTGGCATCAACAATTGCTGAGGAGTATTTCACTGAATGATATCATAGTGTAGCTTTAATTTGAATTTCCATTATGAGTGGTATTGAGCATTTTTTCATATGCTCGAATGCCATTTGTTCTGTCAACTGAATGCTCAAGTTTCTGAGGTTTTCATCTTCCTTCTCACATTTTGAAGAGCTCCTTGTATGTTAATGTATGTTACTGAGATTATCCCCTTGTGACATAAATAAGTCAGGCACAGAAAGACAAATGGCAAATGCTGTAAGTTTACTCCTTGAAGTATTTGGATACAAATGTCCTTTAATGTTCATGTAGTCACATATATTAATCTTTTCTTTAATGTATTAGATTGAGTCAGAGTCAAAGGCTTTTGATGTGGGCAATGGGTTTTTGGACAGGATCCCAAAAGCACAGGCAACAAAAGCAAAAACAGGTAAGAGGGGTCACATCAAACTAAGCAACTTCTGCACAGCAAAGGAAACAATCAGCAGAGTGAAGAGACAAGCAGTAGGAGAAAACGTGTGCAAACCACACATATGACAAGAAGTTAATATTAAAAAGTATATAAAGAACTCAAACAACTCAATAGCAAGAAAACAACATAATACATATGACGATTCTGCCAGGCACTGTGACTCATGCTCATGCCTCTAATCCAAGCACTTTGGGAGGCTGAGATGAGAGGACCGTTTGAGCCAAGGAGTTCAACATCAGCCTAGGCAACATAGCAAGTCTACAAAAAACTTTTAAAAGCCAGGCCTAATGTACACCTGTGGTCCCAGCTACTTGGGAGGCTGAGGCAGGAGGATTACTTGAGCCCTGGGCCTGGGGTGTCGAGGTTGCAGTCAGCTGTGATCACATCACTGTACTCTAGCCTAGGTGACAAAGATCTTATCTCTTAAAAAAAATATATGGGCAAAGAGGCCAGGCACAGTGGCTCACGCCTGTAACCCCAGCACTTTGGGAGGCCGAGGTGAGTGGATCACGTGATCAGGAGTTTGAGACCCGCCTGGCCAATATGGTGAAACCCCATCTTTACTAAAAATACAGAAATTAGCCAGGCATGGTGACATACACCTGTAGTCCCAGCTACTCAGGAGGCTGAAGTAGAAGACTCGCTTGAACCTGGGAGGCTGAGGTTGCAGACAGCCAAGATCATATCACTGCACTCCAAGCCTGGGTGACAGAGCAAGACTCTGTCTCAAAACAAAACAAAACAAAACAAAACAAAAATGGGCAAAGGACCTGAATAAAAAACATTTCTCAAAAGAAGACATATAAATGGCCAATAGGTATATTTAAAAATGCTCAGCATTATTAATCATCAGGGGAATACAAAATAAAACTACAATGAGCCATTACCTCACACCTGTTAGAATGGCTATTATTTAAAAGATGAAAAACAAGTGCTGGAGAGGATGTGGAGAAAGGGGAACCACTGCACATTGCTGGCAGGAATGTAAAGGAGTACAGCCATTATGGAAAACAGTATGGAGGTTCCACAAAAAATTTAAATTGGATCTACTATATGATCCAGCAATCCTATTACTGGGTATACAACCCAAGGAAATGAAATCAGTATGTCAAAAAGGTATCTGTACTTCCATGCTCACTGAATCACTATTCACAATAGCTAAGATATGGAATCAACCTAAGTGTCTATCAATAGACAAATGGATAGAGAAAATGTGGTATATATACACACAATGACATACTATTCAGTCTAAAATACCATTCAGCCACTTATGTGACAAGGTCAGTGGAATAAACCAGGCAGAAAAAGACAAATACTGCATGATATCACTAATACGTGGAATCTAAAAAGTTAAACTCATAAAAGCAGAGAGTAAGATTATCAGGGGCTGGGGGTATGAACTGGGGAGATGCTGGTCAAGAGATACAAAACTTCAGTTAGAATAAATTCAAGAGATCTATTGTACAACATGGTGACTAGTTAATAACAACGTATACTTGGAGATTGCTAAAAGAGATTTTAAATGTTCTCACCACAAATAAATGATACATATGTGAGGTTTTTAAAAATGTTTTTGACATTCAAGCAGGTCAGAGAGATAATATAAAAAATGAAACCTTTATAAAGGAATTCTCCCATTTTTTCCTTCTAGTTCTTATATGGTTTCATTTTTTATATTATCTCTCTGAACTGCTTGAATTTATTCTGGCATACAATATGAGGTTTACATTCAATTTTTTTCAAATTGCTATCCAGTGATCTCAATACTACTTATTAAAGGTCAATTTTCCTCCAGTGATTTGAGATGGTCATATCTATATGCCAAATTTCCATTAGCATGTGGGTTCATTTTTGGAATTTCTATTCTGTTTCATTGATTTGTCTATAATGTGACCACATTACTCTCTTCTAGTTGTGGAGGCTTTTACAGTGTATTTTAAACATCTGGCAGGGCTAGCCACACTTGACCCGTTATTGTTGTTTTTCAGGGATTTCCTGGTTATTCTTGCTTATTTATACATGCCTTTATAATTAAGCTTTCTATCTCCTGGAAAAAAAGAAACTTGGTATTTTTACTGGTACTATGTTTATTTTTTAACATGGGTAGAAAATTACATTTTTTGTGGTACTGAAACATCCTTTTCAAGAACATACACTATCTTTCCATTTGTTCAAGTCTGTATTTGTGTATTTTTCAGGAATGGTACAAGGTTAAAGCATGTGCATTAACTCCATTCCTAGGTATTTCCTTCTATGACTATTGAAAATTATTTAGCATTTATTATCTTATATATCATTTATTTTTGGTGAGTAAAATCTATTCTTTTAGCAATATTCAAGTATAACATTGTTTTTAACTACAGCCACCATGTTGTACAATAGATAACTCTTGAGTTTATTCTAACTGAAATTGTATCTTCTAGGTACTCACTGACTGTATATACCTGTAGGTTATAGATTTTTGTGTGTTCATTTGAAGAAAACACACTTTCAATTGCACAATCTATAGCAGTTTGATATCAAACTACATTAAAAATTGCTAGATTCCAAAGCATTTTACATTTCAGTTCAAGGCAAATTTAGAGATTTAGTCTTATTCTCTGTAGAAAGTATTCAAATCACAAAATTCACTCACACTACCTCACATTCTATTAATAATCTTAGGAAGAGGTAAAGGCCAAAATAAACTTGATGATAAAACCAGACATTTTTTCTTCAAGGTGATCTTTTGAGGTTAAAATTAATGCATGATAGAGGAGAATGCTTACATCAGTATCTGGAAAAACAACTTTAGAAGTGAGCATGTTAATACTGTCACTTTAAAAAAACATGAAAGAGACTTAAAAATAGTGGAAAGGAGTGCTCAATGTTTCCCATATATGACCAAGCTACTAATAAGAATATGGAATATGTGAATTAAGATCTGTCTTCAGGTAAACCGATACAGGAAGCTTAAAAATTACACAATTAACCTCAAAACATTTTTATCTATTAATATTAGTCTTGCTATATACCAGTCACAGAAATACTTAGAAATCCAATGGAAAATATTAAAACACATGAAACAATAAAGAATAAATAAGTTCACTGTTCATGTGTTCAAGAGGAACACCTTTACTATGTATCCAGTTTCAAAAAATAGAATGTATTTTCATTGGCTATGATTTTGTATTACCAACGACAAAAGATTACATTGTTTTTTTCCTCTTCTACCTTGTTTTTTAACTTTACAGCTGTGTTATCAAGGTACTCTGGTGTTGCAATACAGGCTTAATGATTATTTATTGACTGCCTCCTAACCACTTTGTGTAATTTAATGACAAAGCTTTGACATCTTTGACACTGTTTCAAAATAGCATATATTCTGGAACCTCTCAGTGCTACTCCTTAACCTTATGAGAAGTGAATGTTAAGAAAAACCAGCAGCGAAACCAGAAAACTTTATTTATTATGAATGGCAAGGAAAGAACTTAAAAGTCACTGTACTACTCCAGTTTACCAAAATATTCCCTCTAGCACCAAGTCTTATCTCTAATAGATAATACGTGAGAAGATTCTGCACAAGTTAAAACAGAAAATGCAATTACATTTTATTGCAAGAAATTTGGAAAACGTATTTTTAACAAAGTTAGCTATTCAAAAGTGTTACCTTAGGCTGTTTCTTAATAGCTCCTTTTCACAAGTGTGAAATTTAATGAAGGCAACAGCATTTACAAGCAAGACCAAAATGGTATCTTAATTACTAGCTGCATTTTCTTAGGCAACAAGAGATTAAATGGAAAGAGAAATTAGTTTTACAAATGGCATCATACATCTTTATCCTACACCCCCCTCCATCAAGTCACAGATGGTTATGAATTTGAACTTCCTAATATTGTAGGCAATCTTCTTTTCCTTGGGCACACCCAAATCCATCATTACTCTAAATTATATATTATTTTAAAATCATTTACAAGGACTAAAGCTGTTTATCATAATGATTTAACATTTACTGACCACATGAAACAGGCTTTTCTGTCATTCAGCTCTACATGGATATGAAACCTGACTTGTTGAAACTTACAGGCACTATATGTTTGCGGTGTTCGCATCCCATAGTTTGGAGGAATACCTTGACTTGATCTAATTAACTCTAATAAAAGGATCCTGCTCCAGTTACTACAGCCAAATCTAATAGCCAAAGCCTGTGGTTGTCATGGCTAATGTTACCGCTGCCTGCCATGTAATTCACATGTTAAAATAGGGTCTCGGAGAGATCCAAGATGGCCGATTAGCAACAGCTCAGGAATGTAGCTCCCAGTGAAAGCGCAGAGAACGAGTGGAGGCCGCACTTTCCGACGAATTTTTGTTGCCCACAGACTGGGAGATTCCCAGCAGAGGAGCCACACAGGTCGCCAGCGCGACTCTTTTGGCCGGCGCGGCACTTCCCGGTACGGAGTATACGGGACGGACGGACTTGGCTGGTCCCATCCCCACAAGGAAAACAGCAATTGGAAGCACTGAGGACTGAGAGTTTCACAGCAAGCACAGCAAACCCAGGAAGGTCCGGCTCTGAGGGGAAGGGGCGTCCACCAAAGGAAAACTAAGAAACCGAAAAACTTCATCACCGGGCGGAGAGATCCAAGATGGCCGCATAGCAGCGGCTTGGGATTGTGGCTCCCGGTGAGGGCGCAGAGAGCGAGTAGATGCCGCAATTGCAGACGAATATTTGATGCCCACGGACTGGGAGATTCCTGGCGAGGCCACAAGGGTTGCCAGCGCGACTCTTTTGGCCGGTGTGGCGCTTCTTGGTGCAGAGTGTGCGGGACTGGATGCCCTTTTAGTCGGGCTCGGTGGGTCCCGTCCCCACAGGGAGAACAGTGGTTGGAGGCGCTGAGGACTGAGAACAAGCGCGGCTGAACCGGGGAAGGCCCAGCTCTGTGGGGAAGGGGCGCCCCCCGAAGGAAAACTAAGAAACAGAAAAAACTTCATAACCAACAAGCCGGACGTCTACTCAGAGACCCAATCTGAAAGTCGGCAATTACAAAGACGACAGGTGGATAAATCCACAAAAATGGGCAGAAACCAGTGCAAAAAGGCTGAGAACACCCGAAATCAGAATGGCTCTCCTCCTACAGGGGAGCGCAGCTCCTCATCAGCAAGAGAACAAGGCTTGACGGAGGATGAGTGTGATGAACTCACAGAATCAGGCTTCAGAAGGTGGATAGTAAGAAACTTCTGTGAGCTAAAAGAACATGTTCTAACCCAATGCAAAGAAATTAAGAACCTTGAAAGAAGATTTAATGAAATGTTAACGAGAATGGACAACTTAGAGAAGAACATAAGTGAATTGATGGAGCTGAAAAACACAACACAAGAACTTCGCGAAGCATGCACAAGTTTCAACAGCCGAATTGACCAAGCAGAAGAAAGGATATCAGAGGTTGAAGATCAACTCAATGAAATAAAACGAGAAAG
>PVKP010042614.1:0-17942 GCA_004027715.1 Plecturocebus donacophilus
ACCCCTATGGCTGCCAAGCTCCTGGGTCACACCCCGTGGTATCATGTGTCCCGCCTTAAGGTGGCACCTCAGAATAACCAATGAAAATCCGAATCCCTGGGCCCCACCCGCCTTCGCCTCACCCACAGCCCCTGCCTGCCAATTCCTGATGCTTCGAATTCTCCTCCTAACAATCCTTCTAATGTCTCCCCTTAAAGCCAGCCCGTACTATGCCTGGCGATTCTACCTGCAGGAATTCTGGAGAGAAGGCCCCACTACTAAAACCCAATACATTGCTCAAGTAGATTGCCGGCTCACAAACTGCAAATCTGTAAAATTCGAGTTCCCAAAATCTATAGCAAACACTCTTAAGTGCTCCCAGAATAATTTTGGCCTCTGCTTCCTACATGACCAAACTAAAATTGTTTGTCATAAATGGAGCGGTATCTTTGGAGGATGTCCATATGCATCTTGTGTCATGCATAAGACCCCAAAAAGTGAAATGCTCGTCATTGACAACCAGGGTAAAGTATCCCTTACTATTCGTGATCCTTGGCACGCTCGATGGGAAAAGGGAACTGCAGGTAAAATATATACCAAATATACAAATAGCCACCCTAGTGGTACATGGCTAATATATCGATCCTACGCCCATACTGTGCCAATAGAAATAGACCAACTCAACTCGCTAGGCAACACCATCCTACAAAATGAGGCCACTCTAACCAACCAACTTAGACCCCCAAGCAGTAACTCCCAACCTTTTTCTTGGTTAGCATTGGTGCAACAAGGCGTTAATATGTTAAGTTTAACTGAAGCCATTAACTTTACTAATTGCTTTTTAGGTGCCTCCCTTAACGAAACTCCCTTAGCTGCAGTTCCTCTCCGGACTGGGTTCAACCTGTCACAATCACCTATGGGACCTGACACCACCCTGACGGGGATCCCGCTGTTCAAGGCACACTCCCAAGATCTTTCTCTCTGCTACGGAACAACTGACAACTCCAGCTGCAACACAACTGTAAAAGTAAGATCCACCCATTATGCACCTCCGGGAGGATACTTCTGGTGTAATGGGACCTTAACCAAAGTTATAAATGCCTCCCTTCCCCTCCCCTGTGTACCTGTTACTCTAGTTCCTCAGCTAAAGGTATATGGGCAAGCCGAGTTTCAATCCCTTCTTACTCCTCCTCCTCCCCCCTGTCCACCGAAACAAACAAGCTATCTTCCTCCCTGTGGTAGTCGGTCTCTCTTTAGTAGCCGCTGGAATAGGAAGCGGAGCAATGGGCTACAGTGTCACTTCAGCAGCTCAACTGGAAGACAAGCTCCACGTGGCCATTGAAGCATCAGCTGCCTCTCTGGCCTCCCTCCAGCGACAACTCACGTCACTAGCCCAGGTAACTCTCCAACACCGACAGGCCCTTGACCTACTAACAGCAGAAAAAGGCGGTACCTGTATGTTGTTTCTCCAGGAAGAGTGCTGCTACTATATCAATGAATCGGGCCTAGTAGAGGAGAATATCAACACTCTCCACCGCCTCCAGGAAGACCTCTGCAAAAAGCAAAATACAGGAGTTTTATCTCTAAGCTGGTGGCATCCCATGCTTACTTGGCTAACCCCAGTCATCACTCCTATCATTGTGATTTGTTTACTATTACTAATGGCCCCTTTTCTTCTCAGGTTCCTACAAACTCGTATGCGAGAAATTGGACGAGTAGCCGTCAACCAAATGCTCCTTCATCCCTTCGTCCGGCTCTCAGTCGAGGCACCAGCCAACTGACCTGTCGCCCTTACTTCACCCCTATTCAGCAGGAAGTAGCCAGAAAGAGCGGCGCCCTCTATCTATCACCAAAAGGTCGAAATGTAAGGCCGGTTGCCTTGCTGGGAGCTCGGACGCACCCCCCCCCCCCCTTTTTTCCTTTCACAAGCCCCGAGCAAGCTCAGACATGCTTGGGCATGTTCCTTTCTCCCTTGCTCGCACAGCCTGGTTTTCTCTTAAAGAGCCCAGTATGCAAACAAGGTGCTACAGTCATAGCTTCTTTATAACCAATAGCAGCTAAGCCCTAACAACCAATAGCAGCTAAGCCTTAACAACCAATAGCAGCCGAGCTTTAACAACCAATAGCAGGCAAATAATTCCAACCAACAACAAGCCAAGTCCTAGGTCAAGGCTTGTAACTTACCCAATAGCAGTCTTGCTCTCCCACAACCAATCGAGCTGTTTCACTCCCTATAAAAACCCCCTGTCTGAGAGGAGTCTGTGCGACTTCTCTGGCCCCTCCTGTCTGGACCACAGAACCTCACCCGGGAGCCTGAATAAATTCCCTTGCATTGGATTATATTGCTGCTGGCCTCAGTTTCTTCATTTTATCCTCGGAAACAAACCTCACACTAATAATATTTACAAAAATGGCTACAATAAAAAGAAAAACGCAAAATCAAGGTGGACACACTGTCCCATTTATACCCAAAGCACCCTTGAAAACTACGCTGTCGTAGTGTCTTTGGGTTGAGACAAAGTCGAGGCAAATTTTGTCCCTGGAGTATTGATTTCCCCTTTCCAATGGCCAAAGGCTTTCCGAGAAAGTGTGAAAACTCAGGGTGCGTTCAGGTCTGAAGTCTCAAGAATGTTTGTGCAGGCAGTGACGCTGTAGGAATCCAGTGGGTCTGGGCAATGCTCTCTTGGACTTCACCCAGTGATGATGACAAGCAGGACAGGATGCAGAGAAATGATACCAGTGAATCATCGGCCCAAGGAGGATTCCCGGTCCCAGAGTATAGGATGTGCTTCTCTATAGTGGAGTCCTCGTATTGGAGGGGAGGTGAGGACATTCAGGGAATAAATAGCAGGGGGAGAAGGCGCAGCAAGGGAGGACCCAAAGCCTCAAGAGCCCTCCTTTGCTTCTTTCCTTTTGAGTTGGATGGGATCTGTGTCCACTCCAAGGCCTTGGAGTGGGCCTTGGAGGGATCAGCCTTGGGATGCAGTAAACGCTGTCGCTGACGAGGGACATCGCACCTCCTACACAAGGCTCCTGGCTCCCTTCTCCCAGCTACCACTGATGAGTTCAAACTAGGAGGAGACTAAGACATGTCCTCTGCAATGTAGACTCCTTAACACCCACCCCAGCTGGTTTACTAAATCCATCATGATAAGACACAGAAACCAACAACCAAATCTGCCTGTGACTTCCTTGACTGCTAGAAGGTCCTGCCCCCTCCCAGTTTCTCACATGCTTCCCTCTTGCCCCGCCCCCTACGCTTTGTCTCCACCTCCTCATCTTCGTCCCTCTCTGGACCCCACTCCTAAGTATCTCCCACATTCTTCAGAGAACTTCCCCTCATGGAGTACAGACTCCTCCACTTCCAGGAAAAAGAGACAAAGACCACTGAGAGGGACCTGAGAGACTCCTGTGACCCCACCCCCAAAGTCCCCTTTGTAGCAACAGAATTTGCTATAATATAAAATTCCAACATTTCAAGAGAAAGTGAAAGTCACAAAGTTGTTTCAGTCCCTGGGATCACTGTCAAAACTTTTGTGAGAAATCTTCTAGGTTTTCCCTCCCTTAAAATGTATAATGTGTAAGTGGTATTACTGGTATTATAATGCAGTATATTCTTATCCTTTTAAAAATGGTTAAAAGTATTCTGGGCACACATCTGTTCATAATGGCACTTAAAATTGATCTTACCTCCTTTAATGACTGTATAGAAGTTTATTGCATGGCTGCTCTTTGGGGGATGATGAAAATGTTCTATATTCCACTATAGATGGATTCTTTCATTTTTTTATGATTTTAGCATCAGAGTCTGTGGCAATCCTGAATACTTGACATGGATTCTCCAAAAGTGTAGGTCTTGAGACTTAAAGGTCACTCAGTCTCCTGTGAATTGTGAATCCCCCCTGTGTCTGCGCCTCACCCACAGAGGGTCCACAACGAGGGGAAGAGCAGTCAGGATCAGAGTCCAGGTGGGTTCACACTGAGGACCACCCACATCCAGGGCACACAGAGGAGGGCCTAAGGTGAGAGACCAGCCCCTGCCCTGGGCTGTGGGTGAGAGCTGGGTGGGACAGTCACCTACTGCTTATTCCTAGAGCTATTGCCATTTTCCTCCTGAAGACCCCACCCCTGCACACACCAAATCACTGCATTCCTCATGGAGCAGGCTTCTCTTTTTAAATGTAAACACCCACTAATCATAAAGCCAGCCATTGCCACTCCCAGTGATACCACAATAGAATAAGCTCTAACTCCAGCTGAAATTGCCTTCAGAGTTGCAGCTAACCATTTATTTCTGTTTTTGTTTTTGCTTTTGTATTTGCTCTGTTGTCCAGGTTGGAGTACGGTGGCACCATCATGGCTTACTGCAGCCTTGAACTCCCCAACTCAAGGGATCCTCGCCCCTCAGCCTCCTGAGTAGCTGAGACTACAGGCATGTGCCACCACCTTCAGTTAATGTTTGTGTTTTTTGTAGAGACTGGATTTCACCATGTTGCTCAAGCCAGCTTCTAATTGCTGAGCTCAAGGGGTCTTACTGCCACGGCTTCCCAAGGTTCTAGGTTTGGCATGAGCCACCACACCAGGCCTGCAGCTGAGTTTTTGGAGCTAAGGCAGGAAGTCATTGTGGAGTTTGCACTTGACTGATCTGAAAGGTGGTCCTGAAGGGTAACGTGTGATTAGGCGGGCCCTTGGCAGGAGGGACATAGTTGTCTCTGATAAGAGGAAAACAAGACAGATGGGAAAGGATCCAAAAGTGAACTTCAGTGGACCCTGTGCTCACACAGCACTGGGATTGGAAAATCTTCTCCCAGCAACTTTTGTCTTGTGGTTTTTCATTCCACTGCCTCTGCCAGGCCATTGCAGACAATCCCTTCATTTGGTGAACATTTATCAAACACCTACTGTGTGCTGGGCATTGTGTTTAGACGAGCTGGAGCTGAGGTAAAAGGAACTAAACCCTCCTTGTCTTTGAGAGCGGCCCAGTCTTGCTCAGGCAGAAATCAGTAAGGAAATTATAACACAAATAATTGGCAAGACATACACACTTGCTTTGCAGACCCACGTGTAGACCCATCTGCTCTGACCTAGGAGTCACAGAAGCTTCATAAAAGAGATAACATTTGAGCTGTATTTTGAGGTGTAAGTAGGACCCCAACAGGATCCCAGGACAGCAGAGCATTGCTCAGAATCCAGGATGTGAATTTTTTATCCCGGGCCAGGGCAGGACTCAGATAAAGCTGACTGGGAAACCAAGTCCTTTCTGGCAAGGAAGTGTGTCCCACATCTGACTACCCAGAAGTCAGAGCTACTCAACGCTGAGTCTTCAGATGGAGAGAGAGAGCATGATCTGAAAAGCAGAATTCTTCGGAGTAAGGGGAGGTTAAAATGCAGTTTCTGATTCAGTGGGTCCAGGGCAGGACCTGAAATTTGCATTTCTAACAACTTTCCAGGTGATGTCAATGCTACTTGTTCTAGGACTATCCTTTGAGAACCAACACCCGAAGGCAATGTGGTTTGATTTCTAATATCAGAAGAAAGCTGGGAGGCAGAGGTATTGGATAAATGAGAGCATAGCTGGCCAAACCTAGAGAGCTTCCCACCACAAAGCTGTAGTGTTTGATTTACTTAGGGATGGCAGACACCCAGGAAGGAACCAAATGTGGGGTTGCAAGAAGATCCAGAGGCTCAGCTTCACACAGCTCCTGAGGCTCCTGCCACTCCACAACTAGCCCCACACCCTCAGTCCTTCCCTCCTCTCACAACCTCCAGGCCTTGCCCTAATGCCCTGGAACTGAGACTCAGAGGTGCTGGTCTCTGGGCAGCGGGGCCCCTCCAGGGATGGCCGAGGGTAGCTGTGAGTGTACCTTGTTATCCAAATACAGGTTGACCCAGTAGGACAAGTACTTAGAACAGGCTAATAATGAGGACTTTGAAATTGTGGCAAATGTGTTTTCCAGAATTACCAGTGTTCTCGTCTAAACGTCACATTCTTGAGCCAATGTGGACAGTAGAGGGCGTTCTGAGCCCACGGAAGCTGCCATTCTCACATGGGCCCCCCTTGCAATCCCGTGGTAAATTGGGCTTTCCTGTTTAAACCAAGATTTGGCCAAAATTTCCTTCACCAAACCAGTTGCATTTGCTCATTGGCCATGCTCTTGTTTTGCTTACTTTAACAAACGAAAGACAGATATATAAAGAAGGATAATGCAATTAAAAAGAAAGCAACATACTGAATTAAAATGGTAGCAGACATCCTTATTTAAGGAATGATGCAGTTTTTAGACTTTTTTAAATCTTACAGAAGAGAAAACAATTATTTCTATCAGGGTTTTTAAAAGTTTTTCTTTTTATTTTGAAGTATTTAATATTCTTTGTTTTGTCCTTTTTGGAATTATCTTCTGACTTGTCTCAAAATTCAAGTTTTAAAAGTCTCTTTTACCCGGTCCCATCCTTATCAGGCAGTCACTGATGTGAGTCTCTTGCTTATTCTTTCAAAGACATTTTATGCATATGCAAGTAAATATAAACATATATGTCTATGTTCTATCTCCCTTTTCACATCAATTTTAGTAAACTCCATATGCTTGTCTGCACCTTGCTGCATTCTCTTAATACTGTATCCTGGAGACCATCCATGATGAAATATGAGGAGCTTTGCTACATCTTTCTTTTTGGTCCAAAATTGTCATGATACTCCATTGTGTATCAATGCAATGCATTTTTTTAAAACACAGAAATTACTCCTTTGTAACCAATTTTAAAATCAGTTTTGTACTATCTAATAAAAAATAGAGATTACTCCTTTTGAAAGCTTTGCTTTTAAACCAACTGCTACCTGATAGCATTTGGATTATTTCTTTCAGAGAAAAATTTGGCATCATGTAGCATCACGTGGGAACAGTGCAGTGACCCTATTCCTACCTGCATATCCTAGGTGAATTCACATATCCCTGTGAGCAGAAAGCAACATCCCAGGATGTTCATTGCAGCAATGTCTGTAATTGAGACAACCTAAAGGTCAGTGAAGAGGGGAAGAGAAAAATTGTAGCAGATTCCTCCCATGGAATACTAGCCAGCAATGAAAACAAATTAACTATTTGTATGGACATGCATTCATCTCACAGAACCATACCAACTGGAAAAGCAAGAAAATGATAAAATCAGCAAGAAACAATTTTTTTAAAGTCTAAAAGCAAGGACACATGTGATGGCTCATGTCTGTGATGTTAGCACTTTGGGAGACTGAGGTGGGAAGATTGCTTGAGCCCAGGATTTGGAGATTCGTCTGAAGAACATGCCAAAAACCTGTCTCAACAAAAGTTACAAAAATTAGCCAGACATGGTGGCATACACCTGTAGTCCCAGCTATTTGGGTGGCCAAAATATAAGAATCGCTTGAGCCTGAGGGTCAAGATTGTAGTCAGCTGTATTTGTGACACTGTGCTTCAGCCTAGGTGACAGAGCAAGAACCTGTCACACACACAAAAAAACATATTAAAAGCTTATCAAATGAAGAGATTGTCTAAACCTTAGTAAAAATAAAAAGGCATACACCAAATTTAAAACACACATCCACCAGCAGTTCTTGCTTTGCTCAGTACAGTATTGGCAGAAACAAATCCTTATCAGAACTGTGGAAAATTAGGGCTATCTACACATATTTCTGCTATTTTCTGTGTATACAACATGTAGGCAATAATATTAAAATGTCAGAAACTGACAAGCCTGGGTGGTGGCTTTACAAAGACTTCTTGTAATTCTCTAATCTTTCTTCCAGCTAGACCTACTTCATCATAAAATTTGTGAAGCGAATCCACAGGAGTTGAGCAAAATAAAAAAGGAGATACTGAATGTGAGGAAAGCTGTGGAGAGGTACAGACAGATGGAGAAATGACAATACCAAGATGTCAGTGACCTTCACAGTAACAGACTTCCTGGAGAAGTGTGAGCTGAAGCCAGAAGGAAGTGGATGGAATATTAAAAAGGGATGAAGGAGTGGGGACTTCAGGGGGCAAATATGGGGTTGGGTGGGCCAGACTGAGAAGTGTGGATGGATTCTGAACACTCCGCTTTAGGTCTAGCACTTAGAGAAAAAGAAATCAGCTTTATTTACCTTCTTCTACAATCTTTAGAGCAATCTTCTGAAACATTATAAAAGAAAAGATATGAATGGCCAGTAGTCTTCAGGGAAAAATGCAAAGTAAAACCACAATGAGAAACCACTGTGCACCCATTAGAATGGCTAAAGTTAAAATGAGTAACAACTGTAAATGTTGGCAAGGATATGGAACAATCTGTAATCTTATCCAATCTGTGGATAAAAGTGCAATCACTTTTAAAATCAGTTTTGTATCATCTAATAAAGTGAAACAAACTAGTACTCTATGGCTAGAATTTCCACTCCTAGGTATTTACTCAAGAGAAATGAAAATTATATTCAAAAATTCCTGTATAAGAATGTTTGTAATTCCTTTATTTGTAATAGTAAAAAATCAGGAATACTCCCAATGTGCAAAAAAATTGTGAATCAGTCATAGAATGGAATATTTATCAGTAATAAAAATAAATGAACTACTGATACGTACAACAACATGGATATATCACATAGTTACTATTCCAAGTGCAAAAAGTGAGATGCAAGGGAAGCCATACTAGATGAGTGAATTTGCATGAAGTTTTAAAACAGGAAGAACTACTCTATCATGATAGTCATCAGATCAATGGTTGCTGGAGGAAGGGGGACTGAGGTGAAGGGAGAAGAAGGGAATTTTCTGTATCTTGACAGTGCCATGGGTGATATAGCTGTATTTGTCAGAATTCGTTGATGAATTTGATAAAATCTGATTTTTTTGGTACATGTAAATTTAACAAGTTTAAAATGCTAATAATAACAATTTTAATGTTACTGATAAAAATAGTAATTAAAATATTAGCAACCAAATCCAATAACACACCAAAAATATACACCATGATTAAATGAGTTTTATACCCATGGATGATTTGACATATGTAAATCAATAAATGTGATATACCACATCAACAGAATAAAGGACAAAAACCATATAATCATCTCAATAGATGCTAAAAAAGCTTTTGATAAAACTTAACGTTGCTTCTTAATAAAAACTCTCAAGAAACTAGGCATAGAAGAAACATATTTCAACATAATAAAGGCCATATATGACAAATCCACAGCCAGCATTATACTGAATGAGGACAAGCTGATAGCCTCTCCTCTAGGATCTGGAACAAGGCGATTCCCACTTTCACCTCTTTCATTCAACACAATACTAGGATTCCTAGCCACAGCAATCAGGCAAGAGGAGGAAATAAAGGGCAGTGGAAAGTAGGAAGCCAAGTTACCCTTGTTCATATATGACATGATCTTTTACTTAGAAAAACCTAATGAATTCACCAACTAAATGGTTAGAACTTATAAATATTAGTTTATTAGTTTGAAATTAGCTCAGAATTCAGTGAAGTAGTAAAATACAAAATCGACAAGCAAAATTTCATAGAATTCATATATACCAACAGCATACAACCTGAAAAAGAGATCAAGAAAGCAACACCATTTACAATAACTACCAAGAAGACAAAATATCTAAGAATCAATTAACCAAGGAAGTAATATGAAAGCTATAAAACAGTCATGAAATAAATTGGAGAGTACAAAAAAAAATGGATAGAACTGAGCATGGTGACTCATTCCTGTGATCCTACCACGTTGGAAGGCCGAGGCAGGAGAATTGTTTTAGGCTAGGAGTACAAGAACATCCTGGGAATCATAGTGAGATCCTGTCTCTAAGGAGAAAAGAAACATTTCATGCACATGGATTAGAAGAATTAATATTGTTAAAATGTCATACTAATCTAAGCAATTTACAGATTCAATGCAATGCCTGTCAAAATACCAATATTATTCTTCACAGAATAGAAAAAGCAATTATGAAATTTATGTAAAACCATAAAATATCCCAAATAGCCAAATCATGAGCAAAAAGAACAAAGCTAGAGGCATCACACTACCCTATAAATATACTACAAAGCTATAGTAACCAAATCAGCATGGTACCGGCATAAAAACAGACACATAGACTAATGCAACATAAAAGATTACTCAGACATAAATCCACACATTGATAGCCAACTCATTTTTTAAAAAGGAACCAAGAATATATAATGGTGAAAGAACAGTCTCTTGAATAAATGGTGCTGGGAAGATGTTACCAGATGCAGAAGAATGCCACTAGACCCCTGTCTCTCACCGTATACATAAATCAACTCAAAATGGATTAAAGACTTAAACATAAGACCCAAAACTATAAAACTAGGCAAAGAGTTTATGCCTAAGACCTCAGAAGCAAAAGCAACAAAAATAAAAATAGACAAATGGGACTACATTAAGCTAAATAGCTTCAGCACAGCAAATAAAACAATCAACAGAATGAAGAGGCAACCTTCTGAATAGAGAAAATATTTGCTATGTATTCATCCAACAAGGAACTAATGTCTAGAATATACAAGGAACTCAAAAACTCAGCAGTAAAAAACACAAATGATCCAATTTAAAAAGTAGACAAAGGGTCTGAATAGATATTTCTCAAAAGGAGACATACAAATTGCTAACAGGTATATGAAAAACACTCAATATTACTAAGTATCAGGAAAATGCAAATCAAAAATACAATGAACTGTCATCTTATCCTAGTTAGAATGGCTACTAATAAAAAATAAAAAATAATAGATGCTGGTGAGCATGTGGAGAAAGGGGAACTATTGTACACTGTTGGGAGAAAAGTGAGTAAGTACAGCAACTGTGGGAAACTGTATAGTGATTTCTCAAAAAACTAAAAATAGAACTACTGTCTGATCCAACAATTCCACCCCTGAGTATTTATCCAAAGGAAAAGAAATCAGTATATAAAAAGAGTACCTGCACCCCCATGTTTATTGAAGAATTATTCACGGTAGCAAATACATGAAATCAGTGGGTGAATTCATCAGTGGGTGAATGAATAAAGAAACTGTGGTATATTTACACGATGGAATGCAATTCAGCCATAAAAATAATGAAATCCTGTCAGTCGCAGCAACATGGACAGAACTGGAGCTCATGATGTTAGGCAAAATAAGCCAAACAAGAAAAGACAAATATCACATATTGTCACTCACATGTGCTAGCTAAAAAGATTAATCTCATAGAGGCAGAGGGTAGAATGACAGTTCCAAGAGGCTGGGAAGAATGTGTGGGTGGGAAGATACAGAGAGGCAGGTTAGTGGGTACAAATGTACAGTTACATTGAAAAGATTAGTTCTAATGTTCAATAGCACAGTAGGCCAGCTACAGTTGACAAAAATGTACATTTCAAAATAGCTAGAAGAGTGGATTTTAAATGTTCTCAACACGAAGAAATGATAAATGCTTGAGATGATGGACAGTCTAAATGTCCTATCTTATTGCACATTCTATCGGTAGATGTGATATCACAATATCACATCTACCCCATAAATATGTACAAATTTTATGTATTAATTTTAAAAATATTTGTAAAGTCACCCAATACATTATGGGGCACTTTATTTTACTTATTTTATTTTTTTCCATTTATAAACATTTGTGTCACCTTACTTGATTTACTTGCTTTTAACAACTATGTTTGAATTGTTTGTGAAAATTTCATGAGACATTAAACAAAGCTAGTAATTATCTTCTTTTCCTTGTAGATATATCAGGCAAGTATTTAAAAAATCACAGAAGTAAAGAATATAAAAGTTGTTTCCAGTATTTTTTTTCTTTTTATTGTCGTATGTCATATGTCAAGTAATTTACTTTTATCGTGTATTCTGTTGTTAGGTTGAATTTATAATCTTATAATCTTAAACATTTAGTAAAGATAATATAAGTTTACTTGACTAGTAAACCCAGGTGGAATAAGTTGTATGTCTGCATTATAGTTAATGTTGACAACTCTCAAGACATGCCTGATTTAATTAATATTATATTAGTATTAGTATTTTTATTTTCATAGGTTATTGGTGAACAGGTTGTGTTTGGTTACATGAGTAAGTTCTTTAGTAGTGATTTGTGAGATTCTGGTGCGCCTGTCACCTGAGCTGTATACACTACATACAACTGGCAGTCTTTTATTCCTCACCCCCTTCCAGCCCTTCCCCCTGTGTCACCAAAATTCATTGTGTAATTCTTATGCCTTTACATCCCAATAGCTTAGCTACCACTTATGAGTGAGAACATACAAAAATGTACAAAATTATGAGAATGATAAAAATTTTGCAAATATTCCCTTTTTATTAAGATCAACTTTTACCTTCTGTAAGTTTCAGGAGAATGAAGCCCATGCAGCATCAGAAGGAGTTGCTCTTCTGAGACAGAATGTTCTTCCCATTTCAAAAGGCAGAAATAGCATCACTGGAGGAAGCAGGAGTTTGGAGAACTACATAGCCCACATCTTGGTGTCTGGGATTACCGAGACTTAGGGAGAGTTCACTTTCTGGGAAAAACCAAACTTTGGTTCCCTTTCTTTTTTGTTTTTATTGCAAGACAAAATTTCAGAAAACTCAGAGAAAGTGTTAAGCCAAAGGGATATACTCTCTTTTATTTTTTAGAATATTTACTGCCAAGGATGATCCAGACTGTTACGAGATGAGCTGTGTTCCTCCACCACCAAAATCCACAGGTTGAAGTCCTGTGCTGAGTAGACAGAAGAATGAGTAGCCATCTACAAGCCGAGGAGTGAGACCTCAGAGGAAATCAACCCTGCCGCACCTTGATCTCGCACCTGTAGCCTCCAGAATTGTAAGAAAATAAACATTCATTATTTAAATCACCCAGCCTGTGGTACTTTGTTATTGCAGCCCTAGCAAATTAAAACAGAAATATTACATTTTTACCCTGTCTTATGCATGAATCTGGGATTCCAAAGCATACAGTGAGTCAACTGAAAACGGATAATATATATAATCTCAAAAGAGAGTATATCCCTTTGGCTTTATGCTTTCTCTTAGTTTTCTGAAACTTTGGTCTTGCAATAAGAACAAAAAACAAAAGGAACCAACATTCCCAGAAAGTGAACTCTCTTTTGTTCTCAGAAAGTGAACTCTCCTGAAGTGTGCGTAATCCCAGACACCAAGACATGGGGCTATGCGGTTCTCCAAATCCTTTAAGATGCATTTTCCTAAAAAGTCTTGTCTAGCAATAAATGTCACTGTATTTTTTTCCTCCCCATTGATCACTTGGTCCTCTCTGCATTTCAGTAAGGTTGGTAGAATGGAATGAATGTGTTAATCCACAATTCACAGATGAATCAGAGAGGCACTAGGAGTAGAGAGTTTCTTCTGAGGTCACACAGCATCTGAGTGGTGGAGCAATGACAGGCACATGACTCTTCAGGTCTCTAGTCCAGCTTTTGGGGTGTCATGAGAATTATAGCCTTTGGTTTCTCTTACATGTGTTTCTTCTCTGAGCCAGAGAAGGAGAATTCACAGTGAGAATAAAGTACCAGCGCTCCCAGCCTTTGTCCTAGATTTGCTGGGCTGGGGGATGGAGAGAGAGAGGCTGCCAATAATTCTCTTAATTCTGACTTCTATTCTCAGTCACTCAACTGAAAGCAGGAAGGTTTATCTTCTGCACTTGGGGCATCGGAACCAAGATGACAGAAAACCCCACTGTCTACCCTGAAGCAGCCAAAGCCCACCTACCTCCCCACACCTTGGATCATATCCCAGTGTTTTTACATATGTTTTCCTGCACATGTATCTGCTTCTCTTACATCAAGCCCCAGTTGTCACAATGCAAATACAGCAACAGCATAAAGAAGCTACTACTGAGCCTGATGCTCTGAATTTTATTTTGAGATTTTATTTTACATGTAGGTGTCTCTGAGTCACTGCAGAGTTTTGCTTGACTGCTCTTTGGCCCCAGTTTAATCAAGGTTTATATGTTCTGGGATTTCTCCAGTTCCTCATCAGAAATGGCAAAGAATGCCACGTCCAGCTCCTGGGGTCTCCAATGGCAGTGAGAGGCAGCTCCTAATGGGGGAGAGCTTTGGGGTGACCAGGGCTTCATAGACTTCATTACTGCTGGGTCACATGAGTTCAGCCTTCTGACCACCATGGATCAGTGGTCCTAGATTCACCTCTGATATTCAAAGTCTTTTGTTCTTAGGCATCCAGAAATGCTCTCTGGTTGAGAAGAAGGGAAAGGACAGAGATTCAAATAGCTGTGCCTGCCCAGAACTCTGTCCAAGGTACCTCCCAGTGTTCTCTTTCTTATGTTAGTCCTCAGAAACATAGTGAAATGGCCATGTTGTCTCTGACTGGAAGTGAGGGGAGACCACTGGGCACAGCTCCATGGAAGGGTGGCTGGTGTCCTCTACACCATTAATCTGTGCATGCTGGGCTTTCTCTAGCATCAAATGTCCCAGAGACAGCCAAATCCTAAACTTGGATCCTCCAGTGAATGAGTGTGAGCATCTTAGCCCTGGCCAAGTGGGTACTGCATTCTAGAGAGACCAAGAGACCTTCTAAATACTGGGCCACTTTAGTTCTAAATTCTAGAAGTCGGCTTCTGGCCTGAGAGGCAGGTGTCACTGCATCTGCTCCACAAAAGCAGCCCCACAGCTCAAGGTACTCTTCTGGATTTCTGCCTTTTCCTGGTTCCTGGCCTGGCAAATCTTCACTGCTTTGTTAGCACATCTATAAATTTGACCATATTTTTCAGGTATGTATTTTCTTCCCACTTTTCCAGTTGTCCTCAATGGGAGGGGTGGTCCAAATGACCTAATCAGCAATTGCTGGAAACTAAAGAACAGTGTACATGTACAATTCTATATGTTAATGTCATATGCCAAGAGAAAAAGTGCATAGATACCAGTAGTGCCCACTTAAGCAGCATAATATCTATCTATATTCTATAATTATAATGCATATATCAATAAATGGTAACTTCTAAGAAGATAATCCCTATGTGTAATATATGACTATGGCTTTGATAGAAAAACCTGGGAGCAGAGTACGAAGACACTTCTCATCACCTTCACTCATGAGCCAAATAGTGCGAGATGAGAAGCAGAGATTTGAAATGTGTTGCAAAATTCTCCAAAGGAAGTAGTGTAACATTCTACATAAACAAGTCAAAGCAATCTCCTCACAAATGATATTAGACTTATGATGTATGGGAAGTGTTCTCACTAAAACGGAGTTAATTCCAGGCATGTGGTCTTTTCTTACAAGTACTGGACTGTAAGTTGCTCACTAGGTGTGCATTTGCCAACAATTGTGTCCTTTTATAAAAGGAAAATCCAACCGCAGGCCAGCACTTCCCAGGTGGAGGTCTCTTGCACATAAACTTCCAACAGAGAGACTTTTCTTGGGAACTCAAAGGGAGGAGAAAAGACTCAGGCAAAAAGGACTGAGGAAACAGCAACAGTGATAATATCATGCACTGTCAGTGTGCTATGTGTTAATCAGTGTCCTTAGCACTTAAAAAATTCTAACCCATTTAATTCTCACAACACATCCGTGGGGTGTGATTGATAATCTTCCCCTTTTCAAATGATGGAATAGGAATGAAAGTCGGCCACAGGTTATGGTGGAGCTGGGTTTGCGCACAGACAATCCTGTCCCAGGGCCATGCTCACAGCTCTGCCCTCTCCAGAGTGTGAGGGTGGGTGGAGAGTCCAGCTCCAGAAGAGAGATCGGAGAGAGAGAAGAGTGGCAGAGTGGGTCACTCTGATGGTTCTGAGGATCCCTTTCCAGGACAGAAGGGAGCCAAAATTATGTTGCTATCAAGGAAAATATCCAGTCTCTGGCTTAAACCTGAGCCTCTTTAGCTCTGGGACAGGTGGCAGAGCAGGGATGACTAAATTAGCCAGTGTCCCAGTTCTGAACGTTTTCCTCTTCCGAGAATTCTCCAGGAGTTTCCCTGACCTCATGGCCACCTCTCATCCTTTGCTCTTGTTTTTCCCCCAGGACTCATGAGGGCGTCCTGTCTGGTTTACACTGGGTTCCCGGGTTCTAGAGAAGACATCAGAGTGAGTGGAGAATGGGCCTCATTAATATCTCCAAGATCCTCCTTGGACTCTAAAACACCCAGAGAAGCAGGATCCCGCTTGCCGGAACCCCCTCCTGCTTCTCTGTGGGCCCTGACCTTGGGGAGGGCTGGGCTGGTGAGGAGGGGAGCAGGATGAACTGGACTGGGGGGCAGGAGGGAAAGGGCGGCCTGCAGGGCTCAGCAGCTCCTCCCGCGGCGCCTGTGTCCTGGGCTGGGTCTGCAGACTCCTCAGGTCATTTCTCCAGGCGCCGCCGCCCCCCGCCCCCCTCCCGAGTGCCCTGTCCCTCAGTCTCCTCCCGAGCTCCCCACACACTGTAAGAAGCGCCCAGGTGAGCGGCTCAGGGGCGGGGCGGGACGTGGGAGGAGCCCGGGAGGCGGCTTTCCCGCGGTGAGGCCGAGCGAGCGCGTCTCGGAGACTGGAGGCGAGTGGGGACCCGAGGGAAGCGGAGCGGGGTCCCAGGCTCCCAGCGCCTCTCCCGCCCCTAATACCGAGGTTCCCGGGGCCCAGAGCCGCACTCCCGGGCACTTGGAGGCTGCCGGGCTCCGCCTCCACCACCCGCGCCCTGGGCTCCTCAGCGGCGCCTTCGTGGGGGACACGCGGTTCCTGCGCTTCCACAGCCTCGGAGAAGATCAGAGCGGGAAGCCGCGGGCGCCGCAGGTGGGGAAGATGGGAGAGGACTGTGGGCACCCTGAGGAAAGTTCTCAAAGTCGCAGGGAATGTGCCACTGAGGGGCCTAAGGTGCCTGGACTGCCACCAGAACAAGGGTCAGCCGGTGAGTGACATCAGGTTCCAGGCGCGAGCGTCCCCCCACCAGACACTGACAGGCCAGGGACCCCCAGGCGTGGGGGCGGGGCCTCAGCTGACCCCTCTTGGGTGGAGGAGCCAAGTTTTACAAGTGACATTTTACTCCAGATTTGTCCTCCAATCTAGATGGTGATTGACTTCTGCTGTGACCAATCACGGAGGGAAGCAGGAGTTGAGGTGGGCGGGGCGAGGTGGGAGGAGCGGGGCTACCTCCCTTCCCTCCCCGGCCCTCCCCCCTCAGGCTGACCCCAGGACAGGTCCAGGGCCTGCGCCCCGCGTCTGCGGATGCTGCGCGGCTGTGTGCTGGCTCCGGACGGGAGCTTCGTCGGGAGACACTTTCAGTCTACCTACCACGGAGAAGAGTTCATGTCCTTGAGTCAGGACCTGCAGACCTGGACAGCTGCGCAAACCGCGGCTCAGGATCAAGCGGCCCTCGAACTGCTTGCTGCTAGAACTCTGGGCAGGAGGCTGAGAGCTGCCCTTCTCATTTAATTTCTCCACCCATGAGAATCCTACTGTCTATTGCTCAATATGCCTCAGCCTTCTGACTTTCCTCGGAGCAGTCTCAGCACTTGTGACCCCTCACACAGGTTCTAATGGGAATGTCACCTTGAGGTGCTGGGCTGGGGGCTTCTACCCAGCAGAGATCACACTGACTTGGCTGTGGGACAGGGAAGACCAGACCCAGGATGCACAGCATGGGGGCCCCAGACCTCAGAGGTATGAGACCGTCCAGAAGTGGGCGGCTGTGGTGGTGCCTTCTGGGGAGAGGCAGGGATCCCCATGGCTGTGCGGCATGAGGGGCTGCCCAGGCCTCTTACACTGAGGTGGGTGGAGAGGTGAGAGCAAGTGGAAACCCCTTCGCAGAACTGGCACAGCAGGAGCTATCTGTGTCAGGGTCAGGGTTCTGACTTGAAGGCCCAGGCCTCTTTCATTCCCTTCTCAGAACCCCCTTCCCAGCTCATCTTAACCATCATGGAAACCATTTCAGACTTAGAGCTACTTCCTGCTCTCGTCCTTGGACCTGTGATGTGCAAGAAGTTCTCAGGCGTGGGAGGGACTAGAATGATGGCTTCGCCTCATCTC
>PVKP010042615.1:0-17941 GCA_004027715.1 Plecturocebus donacophilus
AGGTCAGGAGTTCGAGACCAGCCTGACCAACATGGAGAAACCTCGTCTCTACTAAAAATACAAAATTAGCCCGGCGTGGGGGTGGCGCATGCCTGTAATCCCAGCTACTCAGTAGGCTGAGGCAGGAGAATTGCTTGAACCTGGGAGGCGGAGGTTGCAGTGACCCGAGATGGTGCCACTGCACTCCAGCCTGGGCAGCAAGAACAAAACTCCCTCTCAAAAAAAAACAAAAAAACAAAAATACAGTTCCTTAATTTGACATAAACCTGATGCAATTTGTATCAAACTAGGTCCATTCATCTTACATAGTTCATACTTTATTTCCAGTGTAGCACAGTAAGGAAACACAGAAGGTAGAATCTGATAAGAAGGATTTAAACCATAGCACCAACACTTCCTGCTTATGTGACCAATTTCTTATCTCAAAAAATGGAGATACTATAATCTACTTTTTTATTTATTATTAACCAAATGACAAGACATGTGGCAATGCACTATATAAATCACAAAGCATTGTACAAGTACTGGTCTGGTCCCTGGGTTTTTTTGTTCTTGTTACCGTAGTATGTCTTAGTACAATAATGGCATACTCAAGTTCATATGTACTGTCTTATTATCTCAGATCTGACATAATTGAGAAAACTGCTCTGAGAGTTCTGACTTCCTGGGATCAGTGTCACAGGGGATCTGAGTGGGCTTCCTCAAGCCATTTTGGGCAGGTTGAAGAAGCTTGTTGGTATCTATACACTTCCAGGTTGGTGAGGCCAGCTTCTGCCAGTTCTACCATATGCCAACTGGCGACACACAGGAGCATGCTAGTGCCACCAGCTCCACATATACACACCCACTGCCACCCCCAAGAGGTACCAGACTGTTGGACAACTTGGCCGCTAGCCTATGAAAATGTGGAAACGCTGAAGAAACATTAGCCAGGCAAAGCACATACTGGCAGCTGAATCAAATGTTTAGGCTTTTCGATGTACCCAAATAAATCGTTTATGTGTTCTAACAAATGTTTTCTTTGGAAAGCATTTTTCGGTGCAGATGCTTTCAAAAGTACCCATTTTTTATGGGTTAAATCAAGGGCTCAAAGCAGCAGAAGGGTGGGGAATGTTTTTAAACAAAATTGCATCAGCTGCAAAAAAAAAAATGTTAACATTGACTGAAGGAAGGCATCTTTGAAAAACAGAAAAATTGCCAGTGGTTTTCAAAGTTAAATTTTTACAAATTTTTAAGTGTTAAAAAATTATAAGCATCCAAAAATAAGAAGGTTATTCAAACTTGGCAAGGGACAAAAAACTGTGCTAATTTTAAAAATATATATTGATAAACACGGTTCCGCCAAAAAAAATACAATCAAGCAAGGAGTCAAGAAGTTAGGAATTATAAATTAAACTCTTCTTGCCAGAGACTTTTAATAAGCAATTGCAAACACATTTAAGAATTTTTATACTGAGGATAATGGTTTGGGCAACAATCATAATGCAATCCAAATACATTAAATTCCTTCACAAAATAGACTATACAACCAAACCCCAGACAGAGCTTCTGACATACTGCCAGCCTCTAATGCAGTCACAGTAATATACCATTAAGAGACAGAACAACTGATCCCTGTTCTTAGGCAACAATGTAATGTATATGTAATTTATTTGGGCTATGCTGTCCTTTTCCAGTTTAAGTACACCTTCATGACAATATCTTTTAAGACAAGAAAAGTTACTAAACCATAAACTATAAAGCTGATACCATGGAGTCCCCTGCTTTAAAAAAAGCATGGTGGATATTTGTTCTGAGGTTCCAAACAAGGAAACTCCATCTTAATAGTGACTAGTTTCATCACCATCAAGAGACTTTATATACAACTATTGATGTCAGTGAAAATACTACATTCACAATGGTGATGTGAGCTATAAATAAACAGAGCTAATAGGCCCAGCACAATGGCTCCAGCCTGTAATCCCACCACTTTGGGAGGCTAAGGCAGAAGGATCACTTGTGACCAGAAGTTCAAGACCACCCTGGGCAACACAGAAAAACCCATTTCATTTATCAAGAAAGCTAGTTGATCTTTTTGAGTGAACTGATCAGATGACTCGTAGGGCAAGGGTTTTAAACAGTATTGTTCTCCATTCATAAATTAACCAGTTATACAACTACACTAGCCAAATCAGACTTTTGGTGCTACAGAACCATTAAGTGTTCATTAAATCAAACCAAGTGACATAAAATGATGCTCAGGAAAAGAAATGCCGACTTCTAACAAATTAAGAAGAAAACCTTAAAATTCTGAAATGCTTTAAGAGGGGAAAAAATATAATATACATAAATATGTAAAATCACAGCAACCTGCTAAATGATTTAAACCACAGATGAAGAATTTAAAGACTAATATTATGAGTTTTGAATCAAGAATAAACACTGATAATAACAAACATCAACAATAACTGAACCTTTCCCCATTATCCTCATACATTTTCACTCTAAATGTTCCATTAAAGAACGTCTTTAAAACAATCTTCAAAGTTCAACTCTATAATTAATTCAATTTATAAAATTATCAATATAATTGAATAACAGTTTATAACAGCGTGGTGGTTCCTCAGGCACATATAGTCCATCTTTAATACGTACTATGAATAATTTCCTTATCAGACATCTCAATAGTATTGAGTGTAACACCAATTGCATTTAAACATAAACACCGTAAGCTGGATGTGAAGGTTGATTCTGGGTTTCTTATAAACCATAAATTTCAGTTTATTTTTATCATCTGGTATGCCTCAGATGGAATTCGCAGTAATCACAGCTACAGTGGAGCAACTTCAAACATAAATGAAACAAATAACCAGCAGATCAATACCCGGTGACAGACTCCCAGCTGAAATCTTGCCCCGGCGTGACCCACTACTGCCCTTCTGCACTCTAAAGACTTAATGAATCACCAGGAGCATACCAAGATTGTGTGTGCTTTGCTCATGTGAGAGCTGGATTTATATCAGTACCAAAAAACGATCATCCCCTGCCATGAGACAAATACAATAAAGAACTCCTTTCTACAAGATACTGGACATGATGGTTTCATGCAGCATATGTACCTAGCATATAAACACTTCATCATTTTAAACTGAAACATCAAGAATGACAGAAAATCAGAAAGCCTAATGAGGGGATAATTTTAAATGATATGCAGTTTGTAGCAAGTTGTTTCTATATTGGCAAAAGGAAATGGTGCAACAGCAATATACAAAACGCAGAAATGTAAAACCCATTTAGCTTTCTGAACATGTTTTGCCCCAGGAAATGTGTAAAATAACTTTGTTATTTAACACTGAAGATGCACCTGTGGGCACCAAAGTAATCTTACTTAAAATAATTACCCTGTGGAGAAATCTTAAGTTCTTTAATAAATAAAAATCTATGCAATAGGGCTCTTACCAGTAAAAAGGAAAGCCACAGTATGAGACAAAATGCCACCAATCTCCCGCAGAGGTAGCTTCCTGCCTTTTAGCTGAAAGATGCAGAAATAGTCTGCATGCCTTTATACAAGTTCAGTATCTCAGCGGCTCTCTGAAAAGGCATCACTGTCCATATATGACCAAAACAGACAGAGCAAGGACATTTGGACAGACTTGCACAGAATCCAGCCCAGCCCTTCCCCAGAATAAGTTCCATCCCACTCCTCACCTTGAATTACAGCAAAATGGAAGATATAATAACCAATTCTCAAAGTATAGCTCCCTAAAAAAAATGGACAGGTCTCAACTATAGTATGAAAGGTGGAAAGAAAGATTAACACCGTATCACAGGACACAGAACATCTGTCCAGCAAGACAAGTAAAACAAAGAATATGGAAAATAGGTAAACATAGCACATAGCACAGGACAAAAAGGAAGTAAAGAAAGAAGAAATGAAAGAAAGAGAAGGAAGAAAACAGTATGCAAAGGAGGAAAAAGCACTCACTCCTAACATTTACACAACCTAAAAGAAGAAGGCTTCATGTAACAGAACTTCCAAAAGTGATTATCAATGAACAGGGGCTAAAAGATGAAAGGGTAAGACAATAGAAAGATGTCGCCAAGCCAATAAAACACAGCGAAGACCAAAAATTTATCAATTCAGTACTCACAAACACAATAAAAACAGCATGGAAATGAAGAGACATGACTAAAAATAAAGGAAAATTGCTAAAATTGAATTAATAATGTAGAAGAAAGGCTCAATTCCAAAGAATACAGAGGAGAAAGACAAATACTCTTTTTTAATGGAGAAAAGATAAGAGGCATGAAGAACAAAGAGAGCCTGAAAATTGCTGATCCTGAAGGACCCAAAAATTGGATAGAAAAATATTTCAAGTAAAAAATAATATAAACTTTCCCTAACACAAAGAACAGATTGAAATAACAGAGAGTGTTCCAGGAAAAATTGTTACAGAATGAACCAAAAAAAGTTATATCCTTAAGTCACTGAACTTCAAGACAAAAAAAAAAAAAATCTGCAGGTGTTCAGGCACTAAAGAGCAATTCACTGACGTGGGGGAAAAAATCAGGCTGGTCTCACCCTTCCATTAGGAACACTCAATGCCAGAAGACAAATGAGCAACGTTTACAGATTTCTAAGTGCAACCCAAGAATTTCACAAGGCCAAATATCTTTTGACTATAAAAGAAAATATATTTAAGTGTGCAAGAAGTCAGGAAATGCATCATCCACAAGACCTTCATAAAATAAATTCTTTAATAATAAAATCCAGTCAAACGAGTCATTAACAGAGACACTATGGCAAAAGGATTACTTTGACACTAAATTTCTACAAAGTTCTGAGGAAACGTGTGATCCAATTACTTTATTAAGTCAATTGGAACTTAAGAGTAGGAAAGTAGCTATTTAATATACTGAAATATAAAGTTTCCTGGGAACACAGAATTTGCGGTATTTTCTTAAAATTATTTGACAATGAAATCTAGTTGACAAATAAAATGAATAATCATGAAAAAGAACCAGGGATAAATATCAAACAGATTTAAATACAAAAACTATTATTTGCTGTTTGACTAGTAGATAAACTCTTTAAGAACACAGTACAGGTTTCTTAATTTTCCAGAGGATCAGCTAGAAACTTCTACATGAGCAGTTAGCCTGTAAATTTACTAAATCCTCAATCAGTAAAAGGAAATCTTGAAACTTAAGTGCAACCTTTACTGCAGCTTTATCACTGTATGCTCCTATTTTAAAAACTTAATTATTCCATTAGTAAAAGATGTATGTTCATCTAAAAATCTAACCACATATTGACTATGTAATTAAAAAGTAAATTGTTTTTGTTCTGTTTCTGCTTTTTTCAGCTTTTTCCTGCCTATAAGGCCAAACTTCTCTGCTCAGCCAATCAGAACACTCATTCTACTGTATAGAACGAGGTATTGTCCAATTCTATAATTACAAATAAAATCAAATTAGATCTTTAAACTATATTTGTTGTAGTTTTGTTTTGTAACAGGCTTAAAACATCTCATTTTCCAAACCTGATTTTCTTGGTATCATTTCTCACTTCCTTCTTATATTCAACCCCACATACACTCAATAATTAAATCTTCGTTTTATCTACCTCCTAAACATGCTCCAAATCTACCCATTTTTTCCATGTCTACAGCCAAGCTTAGGCACCGCTAAAGACACCATCACCATCGGCCCCCTAATCCGGCTGTCCTACTTTATTTTTCATTCCAGTGCTTTTCACATGCACTGAATTCCTTAAAGTGCAAATCTCATCTTGTCCATTTCTTTCCTAAAGCTCCTCACGGACATACCTTCTTAGGTAATAAGTCTCATTATACTTTGGGCTCCTCCTCCCTTTAACAGGTATATTTCTCTGAGCACTCTACTCTCAAATCCAGTTGATCTTTCCCCAGTTCCTCAACTGTGCAGTGAACTCCTGACCTATGTTCCTTCACCACCACTCCTAACCCTCCTTTGGTTTACCTCTAGTCATCTGTAGGTTTCTTTTAACTTCAGTATCCTTTGCACTGAAAAATCTTCACAAGAGAACCCCAACTCCAACCAAATTTAGGTTGGGCAATCCCAACATGTGTAGTCACAAAACCACATACTTTCAATCAAAGCTTTCCCACACTGAATGGAGAAGTGTCTTTATGCCAGTCTGCATTTACTAGTAAACCTCATGCAAGCACATATTATACCCACTATATTCATGGTTGGAAGCCTAGAAACTGGCACTGTGCCTGGCACATACGGAGTCATCAAAAAAAAAAAAAAAGCAAGTTGAGGGATTAATGAGTGGGCTAGGACAGAAAGTTTTCGTTTTGCTTTTTGTTGGTTTTGTTTTGTTGTTGTTTTTACATCTGATCCATACACTATAAAGCTTATTTTAATCCTCTCTAAGGCAGCAAGTATGAAAGTTGTTCTTCAGCAGCCACTCTCAATACACGTTTGAAAAATAAATAAATGAAACAGGTACAAAAGTAATTTAGAAGCATGCCCCTCTAGAGCGTCTCAAAGTTGACAAATGATCATTCCAAGGAACTGGCTGCTCAAGATAGAAACTGAAGCTTCATCATCCATACACTCTCTTTCAGATCACCCTCAACAACAATCATCAGTATTTCTGAATTCTACCTCAGAAACATATGATGAACTTCCCTTTACTTTTATGTCAGGTGTTAACACTGCAAGCCAAGCCATCACTATCTCATGCTGCCCCACAGTAGAGACCCTATTTCAGTTTTCTGCAATCTTCTAAACCATTTTCTATATGGAAGCCCATGTCATCTTTGCAGAACTCTTGATCATATAACCTTCTTGTTTGCTATTTTTTAATGACTGACTACACTTAGAGTGACATGAAATAATATCCTCACCTTGCTGAAAAAAACTAGCTAGCTAGATTATGTATGTTAAATTCAGACTAAGAGGCATTTAAGTAAAATGCATTACAAGGAAGATCACTAAGCAATGAGACATAGAGTCAATTTCCTAGGAGTAATTTTAAAAATTCTAAATGTGTTCACCTATTTCAAAATGTATAAAGTCGAAAATTTTAGAAACACAAGGAGAAACTGACAAAGCCATTATTAGAATCAGATATTTCAAACAATTTTTTGATCCATAGGAGATCTGTCAAGCAAAAATCAGTAAGGTTATAGAAATTTTAAGAAAAGTAAGGAAAAGCTTTATCGATTGGACAAACATACAAGGATGTATACAATAAGAAGATAACATACATTCTTTTTCTTTCTTTTTTTTTTTTTGAGACAGGGTCTTACTCTGTCACCCAGGTTGGAGTGCAGTGGTATGATCTCGGCTCACTGCAACCTCTACTTCCTGGGCTCAAGCACCTCAGCCTCCTGGGTAGCTAGGACTACAGGTATAAGCCACCATGAACACCCAGCTAGTTTTTGTATTTTTTTTTTTTTTTCAGAGATGGGGTTTCACCATGTTGACCAAGCTGGTCTCGAACTCCTGAGCTCAAAGCGATCTGCTAACCTCAGCCTCCCAGAGCTGGAATTACAGGAATGAATCACTGTGCCCAGCTAGATAACGTATATTCTTTTCAAACACATACAAAGCATTTACAAAACTTATCCTTGAACTATGCCATATAGCAAAGCCATAAATAATTATACCAAGCAGACTACCTGCTATAAATATAACACAATGAAATTAGCACTTGGTAATTTAGTAGAGTGGTTTAGAATATAACTCTCAAAAAAAGTTATAATGAAATACAGAAAATGAATAGGATTAAATGAAAACACTTCATATCATAACTAATGGGATTCTAGCAAGTTATTTTATAATATTGACAAATTAATTCTAATGTTTATATGGAGAGGCTAAAGATCTAGAATAGCTAATATAATATTGAAGAAGAGCAATGCTGAAGAAATGACATTACCTGACTCCAAGAATTACTATAAAGCTACAATAATCAGGACAGTCTGGTCTTGGCAAAAGAACAAATAGATCAGTGGAACAGAACGGAGTTCAGAAATAGACCCACATAAATATAGTCAACTAATCTTTAACAAAGGAGCGAAGGCAATAAAATAGAGCAAAGATAGTCTTTCTAACAAATGGTGCTGAACAACCTGACATCCACATGCAAAAAAACTGAATCTAGCCACAGAGCTTATACCCTCTTATACAAATTAACTCAAAAACAGATCACAGATCTGAATGAATGTAAAATGTAAAACTCTAAAACTCCTAGAAAACTTAAGGGAAAATCTAGATGATTCTTGGTTCAAAGATGACTTTTTCAGACATAAAACCAAAGACACATAACTGATAAGCAGAACTTCATGAAAATTAAAAATTTTTGCTATGTGAATGACGCTGTCAAGAGAATGAAACGTAACAGACTGGGGAAAAATATTTGCAAAAGACATATTTGTAAAGACTGTCATCCAAAATATGCAAAGAACTCAAAGTACAAAAATGGGCCAAAGACCTTAACAGAGACCTCACTGAAAGAGATAAAAAGATGGCAAATAAGCATATGAAAAAAATGCTCCACATTATATGGTATCAGGGAAATGCAAATTAAAGCAACAGTGATACAACACCACACTTAGAATAACCAAAATCCAGAACACTGACAACTCCAAATGTTGGCGAGCATGTGGAGCAACAAGCAGTCTCATTCATTGCTGGTGGGTATGCAAAATGAAACCACCACTTTGGAAGACAGTTTGTTAGACTCTTACAAGACTAAACTAACTCTTACCTCAGGATCCACCAATCTTTTCTTTTTTAATCCCCCCAAAGTCCAGGTTCAGGGCTTAAGGATCCAGCAATCCTACTCTTTGGTATTCAGCCAAATGAGTTGAAAACTTACATCTACACATGGATGTTAATAGCAGTGCTATCTATAATTGCCAAACGTGGGGAGCAACCAGGGTATCCTTCAGTAGTTGAACAGATAAATTGTGAGACATCCAGACCATGAAATATTCAGTACCAAAAAGAAATGTGTGCTATCAGCCACGAAAAGACATGAAGGAAACTTACAAGCATACTGCTAACTGAAAGAAGCAAATCTGAAAAGGCTACATACTATTATGATTTCAACTATGTAATATCCTTGAAAAGTAAAACTATGAAGACAGTAAAACAATCAGTGGTTGCCAAGGGTTGGGGAGAGAGAGGGATGAACAGGAAGAGCACAGAGGATTTTCATGGCAGTGAAATCACGTTGTATGAAACTGTAACAGAGGATATGTGCCATTGTACATTTATTAAAATGCATAGAATACATAACACCCAGTGGAAACCCTAACGTAAATTAGGAACCCTGGATAATCACCACACCTCAAGGTAGTTTACTCAGTTCTAACAAATGTATTATCCTAGTGGGATATGTTGATAATGGGAGAGGCTACACGTGTGTCCGGGAAGGGGCTACTATGGGAAATTTCTACTTATTCTGCTCAACTTTGCTATAAACCTAAAATTCTTTTAAAAATAGCCTGTTTTTTAAAACACACAAACAAAACATCAAGGAATACAGCTAATGCTGTCTACAGAGAAATTAATTTTTTAATTAAAGATTAATTAGCTCAGAAGCTAAATTTAGAAGACAAAGAATATCAGGATAAACTCAGAAATTTTAAGAAGACAAAGCAAAATAGAGAACAAATATACAATGGAAAGAAACAAAAGGAAATGCTTTGAAAAGACTGAAATTGTCAAATCCCTGGTAAGATTTATCAAATAAAAAATAACATAAAAACAATCATTAGGAAATACACTACAGCACAAGGGGAGACGTGAGTACAGATATGGCAAGATTAAACATGTAATAGACTACTGTGGACATCTTTGTTATGTGCTGAACTTTGTTCCTCCAGAAATTCATATGCTGAAGTCCTAACCCATTGTGCCTCAGAGTATTCAGACTCTATTTTGAGATAGGAACTTCAAAAGAGGTAATTATGATAAAATAAAGTCATAAGGGTAGACCCTACTTCCATGGCTGGTTTTCTTTTAAGAAGAGGAGATTAGTACACAAAGAAAAACAGGAAAAAAAAAAAAAAAGAAAGATATGTGAAAGCACAGAGTGAAGACAGCCATTTCCAAGCCAGGGAGAGGAGCCTCAGAAGAAATCTACCCTGCTAAGACCTTATCTTGGATTTCTAGCCCTCAGAAACACAAAAAAATAAATTTCTGTTGTTTAAGTCATGCAATCCGTGGTACTTTGTTACACAGCCCCAGCAAACTAGTACAATCTTACCCTAATACATTTGAAAGCTGACTATAAACCAAATACAATGTACCAAATCTGACTCAAGGAGAAACTGGAAACCTAGTCTTATTACCATTAAAAATTGAATTTTAAGTTCAAATTTTACCCATAAAAAGCCACTCATCCCAGATATTTTATAAATGGGTTCTACCAAATCCTTAAAGAGTAGATAATTCTGTTTATTCACATTCTTCTATACGATAGAAAAGGATTCTAACATGGCTACCAAAACCCAGTCAGATTTTTTTTTTAAGTTACAGGCCAATCTCACTTGTGAAAATAAATGCAAGTATCCTATATAAAATATTACTAAACATATCTCAGTGGGATATAAAATTATAATGATCAAGATGAATAGAAAAGGCATTAAACATGTATTTATAAATTCAACAAAACTAAATATTAAATCAAAATAAAAAGTAAAAAGTCTACCATCTCAGAGAAAAAATAATTTCTATATCTTTAATCAATCCTGAATATCTACCCCATCGTCCCTTCCAAAAAAGACCACCATTCAATAGAAAAATAAGTAAAAGATAAAAATAATGCCACAGAAGATGAAGTCCAAATAATCAATAAACATATGAACCATTAATAACAAAGTGCAATTAAAACTATAGTGAGACACTATTTAATGCAAACCAGATTGACAAATCGTCAAATGTCAGCTGACACCAACAGTTAGTATGGATGTGGTAAAATGGGACTGTTAAACAGTACTATTTAGGAACTGTTGCAGGCTGAACACAGTGGCTCATACCTGTAATCCCAGCAGCCTGAGAGGACAAGGCAGGAGGATAACTTGAGGCCAGAAGTTCAAAACCAGCCTGGGCAACATGGCAAAAGCCTGTCTCTACAAAAAATACAAAAGTTAGCCAGGCGTGGTGATGCCTGCCTACAGTCCCAGCTACTTGGGGCACGGAGGCAAGGGGATTGCTTGAGCCAGGACAGTGATTGCTTAAGGCTACAGTGAGCTGTTTTGCACCACTGCAATTCAGCCTGGGAGACAAAGTGAGACCCTGTCTCAGAAAAAAAACAAAAAAAAAATCTGTTGCAACCACATGGGAAAACAATTGGACATTATCCAGCAGAGCCGAAAATATTTCTACAATCCAGCAATTCTTCTGGGTATATATTCCAGAGAAAATCTTCTATATTTTTACCAGGACACACTTAAATGACTGTTCATAGCAGGACTGTTTAAAATAGCAAAAAGCTTAAAAAAATGGAAATGTCCATTGCTGAAAAATGAATTATGGTGTAGTCATAAAATATAATTCTATTCATTTGTGGAAATAAGTAATCCTACCTATCTGCATCAATGTGAATGAGTATCAAAAACATCAATGTCAAGTAAAAAAAGCAGATCATAAAAATATGAACAGTATGGTACTATTCATACGTCTCAAAAGTAAATGATACATAGTTTGAACATGTACTTACATATGAAAAGAAAGGAAATAATACAAAATTCAGGATAAATGGTTATGTCTGGGACTGCTACTGTCTGAATGTGTACCTCCAAAAGTGGTGTTGAATCCTAATCTCCACTGTGCTGGTAATGAGGCGGTACCTTTTAGGAAGTGATTTAGGAAGCTGACTTGTCCCTTCTGCCATGAGAAAATGCAGCAAAGAGTAATCCCTGGCCAGACACTGAATCTGCTGGAGAGTCATCTCTGACTTCCCAGCTTCCGAACTATGAGCAATACAAGTATTTATAAATTACCTAGTCTAAGGTATTTTACTATGGCAGCCTGGACTGACTAAGAAAGGGACTAAAAGAGGTCTTGAAAAAAACTACTGGAAACAATCTATTTTTGGGGGGGTGGGTTAGGTTTCTCTGTTATTATGTCTTACAACTTACACAGCCAATACATACATATTCTTTTTTATCTTCCAAATACTAAATAACTTTAAGCATCTCCCCTGTGCTTTTCCAACTAGAGTGATTCTTTTAATTGGTTAAAATAAGAACTTTCAGAGTCTAATTTTGAAAAACATTAACTTCATTGACTAGGATTTGCTTTATTAAGGTGATATGCTCATAACACAACAGAAGCAATTGTTTTATTTTATTTATTTATTCTTGAGACAATGTCTGGCTCTGTCACCCAGCTGGGATGTAACAGTGCTCACTGCAACCTCCATCTCCCAGGTTTAAGCGATTCTCCTGCGTTGGCCTCCAGAGTAGCTGGGCCTACAGAAGCATGCCACCATGGCCGGCTAATTTTCATATTTTTAGTAGAGCCGAGGTTTCACCATGTTGGCCAGGATTGTTTCCGTCTCTTGACTTCGTGATTTGCCCATCTCAGCCTCCCATAGTGCTGGGATTACAGGCATGAGCCAAGGTGTCCCACCGCAATTGTTTTATTTTTAAGGCATGAATAGAAACTTAATTTGCAATACAAAAAGCACAAGAAAAAGTGATTAAGAAAATCTTCAGAACACTCAGCAAACTAAAAAAAATTAAGGAGGAGGTTCTGTTTTGTGGGTTTTCTTGGTCCCATATGCACTGGAAGGTACATGTACACTTCAAGACAACTGTCAAAAAGAGTATCTTCCATTAAAAAATAAAAAAGAAATCTTGTTGTTAGATGCCTCATTACAAAACTGCTATCACAATGTGTAGATTTGTAATCATAAATACACTAGGTATACGACAAAACATTCTTCATATTCGTTACTATATTTAATCATAGCCTAAGGAGTACATTCAGAGCATTTTACCATGACATCAGCCTAGCCATGGAGAGTAACTGCTTAGGAAAATGCCTCTCCTGCCACTTTCCATATAGTTAACTCCTGTAAACCAGACCCTTTCTCTCATCTACCACATACTGGAAGACTCCATCTTAATAAAGAAATTTTCAATATTTCAGGTTTTTTGCCAACCATTTTTCATTTTTTCAGGATTTCATTTTGCTTTCTCTTCTGTCATATATAACCATACTCTTTAACATTTTTTTCCAAAAAAGGAAAAAAAAGTAAAACTCATTCTGATTTTCTTTCTTTCTCCTTCTTTTGCTCTCACTCACATTTAATTCATCCTTTTGTTCACATATTCATTGAAAAAATCTCTATAAGGCAGCTTAATACTACCCGGTATGAGGCTAGCACCCTCTCCCCGTGTACCATCACTCACCTCACCAAGGAATCCCTTTATCTTTGTTTCTGGAAGTCCAGCTGTATGGGATTTCCTAGTCCTGTACTATGGCTCAAACAGAATGCCAGGCAATCGACCCTGGCACAATCTAAGACTTAACGTACAATAAAAAAGCCACTTGCATTCCAGTCCTGCTGTGCAGAAGCTGCCATATGCCACCTCCTTTCTTGGTGCCAGTATGATTCAACTTAGCAATGTTGGCGTGGACCTTTAACTACCCACCCCATTCTTCTCTCCAGGATCAGTGCCTCCTGGTTCATGAACCTCCATCTGAACCACTACATTCCTGCTTATCAGGTGTTCTCCAGCACCGGGTCCTCCCAGTTACTGCCTCTCAAACCTTGCCTCTAACTTACTCCCGGCCTTTCTGTTATTCATGCATATTCTGAATATAAACTATTGCTACCATTCTTGCTCATAATTTTGCTCTAAACTTTACTATCTGGACAAGTCCCTGATGTCCCAATTATTCACATATTTCTGTCATGCATGAAATCAGAATCCTCCTTTTCCTCATGTTATGTTTCCTCTTTCCTAAACTCTCAATCACCAGTCCCTGAGGCCACAAAACTCTGGCCCAAGCCTGATTGGTCTATGGCATTATAGATAGTCAAGATCCAAAATCCAGGGAGCAGAGTGGTCTCAACCCCAACAGACAGCAGTAGCTAAGTACCATATGAAAAAGCAAGAAAAGGCCACAAATGATCTTGCAGGTTCTCAGAGTTGTGTGGAGTTGATAAGCAGTGAATCCAGGCAGGTGGTATTCTAGGGCAGATGAGCCTTCCTCATTTAAGGACGTCCATTCATGTGAGAGCAGGGTCATCTCCTACAAGGCTGGGTCCCAGGAGCAGTGCTTCAAATGGAAATGGGAAAATCAAGGGAAGAACAGGAACCAATAGAGGTCTATAATCTAAGAGCCTCGAGTGAGGAGTACAGCGAGGGGAGAGCGCTGCAAGTGAAAAGGGAGAGAAGAGGCAAGGAGAGACTAGTTGGTGGATTTGAATCATCTCAACTACATTTCTGCATTTTCAGAACTGTCTTCCCTGCAGCGTTCCATCATCCTTGGGTTTTAAGAGCCATTCCAGCAGGACTCACGGGGCAGAGGGGAAGCAGCTGCCACAAGCATCTCGCTCTCAGAAGGTGCAGCTCACACACACTGTCGCCGATATGCCCACTCTCCTCGTTGGCACGTGGAAGCAGTTGGTCCATGGAATTTCCTTCATCAGCTTGTTTACTCATGGGCCATGATATGTCTTGCTCAGGGAAGGGTGCCAGCTTCTCCCACAGTTCCTGGTCCCTGAAGTTGGAGGCTTATGATGAGTGAGGCTCTCTGTGGACTGGAGCATGCCCTCATGCATCCAGTGTGGCCTTCTGCACTCCACACTCATTCCTTCCCAACTGCTCATCCTGCTGATTTCAGCTCTGGCACCAAATATATAAAAGCAATAGCTATACAAATGTGCTTAACTAGTTTCTACCATCATAGGAGGTCAAGTCCTTGAAAGTCCCAGATTCGACACCATTCCCCTCATTCTGTTTCTCTTTTCAAACCCTGACTGATACAGAATTTGGCACCAGTACTAGTTCCAGAAAAACAGAACATTAAGGATTCCTCCAGTTTGAAGATGAACTGTAGCTGATGCTGTTTCTCAGAAACGTTCAATATAGTGTTCCAGTCACGTGCTCTTCCAGAACGATTCCATTCTCCCATCAAGGGGTGGAGGATATGTCCCCTCCTTTTGAATTAATGAGCCTGTCTTTATAGTCACTTAGATGAACAGAACATGGAGGAAATCACGTGGCATCAATTCCACGGATGATGTGGCTTCTGCCTAGCGTTCTCCCCACCCACCTGCCCCAGTGTGCAGCTTTTCTGTTAAGGAAGCCTCAGCCACATGAAGGGGTTGCAGCCAACAGGCTGGCTGAGAGCCAGCACTGACTGGAAAGCATGTCAACAAGAGAGCCTTCATGATTCCAGCCATCAGCCTTTGGATCTCAGCAGCCACTGAGTAAAGCAAGGAGATGCTGACGCCACCAAGCCCTACCCAACTAAGTCACTTCAAGAGCAAAATACATACTGCTTTTGCTTTAAGCCGCTAACCTGGGATGTTCTGTTTCTCAGCAATCGATGATGAAATTGTGGCTGTCTCAAGGTGCATAGATTCCAAGTCTCAGTTAAAAAGGACACTCAAGAGCCCCTGGAACACCTACCCTTCAATTTGGGTGCACATGATTAAGAAGGGGAAAAGGGATTACTTATGGCAGAAGGGTGCAAAGCCGGCAACCAGGATGATCACTGTGTGCAATGTTAGAAGGAGGCTTCAAACAAGGCTCAGGGTCCCAAACCCCAGGCTCTCTGTGTAACCACTATCCTCTTGTTAGTTAACAATTCTGGCTCTGACAACTCTCCATGTGTTTGCTTTCAATTTTCTGGCTTCTCATTGTCAAGTGGCCTTTCATTTTCCTCTAGATGCCAGCTATTAGCACTCTGAATTAAAGGAGTCATCCCTGAGATGTGAAGCTATGAATATCACAAAAGGTCCCTCTCACAAATTTTGCCCCTTTAGACTCTCTGCTGTGTGAAGACAGATGAAAAGAAAAAGCTATACAGAACTTTTTCTCACTTTGATAACAAAAACAATCAAAAAATATTCCCCAAATATTCCCTGTGAAAAAGTTCTTTGAAATCCAAAGGATCTCCTACCCTGAAGGAGGCAACAGCCCTAGCCTATCTGTTAATTCCAATGGACTGCTGCGGGCTAGGTATTAACTAAACTTTAAATACGGCTCCGGAGCCACAGCTTCAAGAGATACATACAGCATGTCATAGTAAGTATATGGGCTGTAAGTAAGTGCATCCTATCACCCCAAGGGCTTTTAACAAGACAACCAATCTTGCTTCCTGAAACTAGATTTTAGTTTTATCAGATAGGCTACAAATAACAACATATGAAATAAAGGAAAGTTTGTTAGGCCAGAAGGGCTGATGAATTCTAAAAGTAGTTCATCTAGCTTTGAAGGCACATAAAACCATAGTATCACCATGTGAAACTGTGGTAGACAATATATTGTTTGCAAAAAATCAGATACTTACTAGATTTTTTTTTATAATGGGTAATTGAAATATTATCACTTGCTTCATTTAGCTGCAAAAATGATTTGAATGGACTTTTTCTTCGAAATGTCTCATAGGAAGGAATAAAATTATATTTTGGTTGACATAAATCATTATAATTTGTTTGACTATTAATGGAATTAGTAAAATGAGAATTCTTTCAAAAATCCCAACCACGTGTCTATGGCAATAGCAACATGTGCCTGCAATCATAGCCACTTACGTTCTTGAAAAATTGGTTGGCAGAGTAATGGCCCCTAAAGATGTCCATGTCCTAATCCCTGATATCTGTTAGGTTACATGGCAAAGGGGAATGAAAGTCACAGATGGAATTAAAGTTGCTAATCGCCTGACCTTAAAATAAGGAGATCATCCTGGATTATCTAGGATAGCCCAAAGTAATCACAATAGTCCTTAAATGTGGAAGAGGGAGGTAGAAGGGGAGAACCAGAGAGATGGTAGTACCAGAAGGACTCCGCCCAAAGCTGCCGGTGTTGAATGGACCAAGGAACCTGAGTAGGCTCCAGAGGCCAGTAAGGAAATGGATTCAGCCCTAGGATCTCCAGAAAGGAACATAATCCTCCCAATACCTTGAGGTTAGCCCAATAAGAAGACCACTGGACTTTTGACCACCAGAACAGCAAGATAAATTTGTGATTTTTTTCAAAACCACTAAGTTTGTGGTAATTTGTTACAGTGGCTAGAGAAAACAAATTAAAAGCCTTTAATAAAAATACATTCACTTTCATATTAACTCTCTTGCTCTAACAGCTCACAAATAGTTGAAGCAGCATGTTAAATATGAATAATCAATTGATTCTTAAATTGGAATATTTGAGAAACTTACATTCCATTAGACTATAAGATATGCTGAAAGACTGATTATGTGTAAGACACACACACACAAAAATTACACTTCTTGAGTCAATAATTATTCATATTATTAAATAAAATTCTTTAGAGAAGAAATTAATTCTCACCTAACATCAGCTTGAGAGAAGGAAAGCTGCCTTATTAAAATAACATACAAATGTTGATACAGAAAACTATATAGATATTATACCTCAATAAATGATTTTAATTACTATGCTGATTTAACACTATAATGTTCTCATAAATCTAAAAATTTTAACTGAAATGATATTTGAAAGACACTCATATCATTTTCATGATCACTGACAATTTCTAGTAAAACATATAAATTACTTTGGTAGGTAGTCTAAATAACTTAGCTGAAGAATCACTATAATCAAGTGGCCGGAGAATGAAAATGTATAAACACGAAAAAGAAAAAGAAGGGAGGTAGCAAAAGTGGGGGGGGTGGGGAGGGGAGAGGAGGAGGCAGAGAGGAAGTGAGGAGGGGAAACTGGAGGAAGAGAGAAGTGGAAGAGGAGAAAGATAA
>PVKP010042616.1:0-17947 GCA_004027715.1 Plecturocebus donacophilus
TCAGATTGGGTCTCTGAGTGGGCGTCTGGCTTGTTGGTGATGAAGTTTTTTCTGTTTCTTAGTTTTCCTTCAGTGGACGCCCCTTCCCCACAGAGCTGAACCTTCCTGGGTTCGGCTGTGCTTGCTCTCAGTCCTCAGTGCTTTCAATTGCTGTTCTCTTTGTGGGAATGGGACCAGCCGAGCCCGACTAAAAGGGCACCCAGTCCCATACACTCTGCACTGAGAGGCGCCACGCTGGGGCACCGTCAAAACAGCCTCGCCGGCCAAAAGAGTCGCACTGGCCACCTGTGTGGCTCCTCTGCCGGGAATCTCCCAGTTTGTGGGCAACGAAAATTCGTCTGAAATTGTGGCATCCACTTGCTCTCTGTGCTATCACTGGGAGCTACAATCCTGAGCTGCTGCTATGAGGCCATCTTGGATCTCTCTCTGCCTGGTGATGCAGTTTTTCTGTTTCTTAGTTTTCCTTTGGCGGACAACTCTTCCCCACAGAGCTGGACCTTCCCGGGTTTGGCTGTGCTTGCTGTGAAACTCTCAGTCCTCAGCGCTTCCAATTGCTGTTCTCCTTGTGGGGATGGGACCAGCCGAGCCCGACTAAAAGGGCACCCAGTCCCGTATACTCCACACCGAGAAGCGCCGTGCCGGGGCGCCGTCAAAACAGCCACGCCGGCCAAAAGAGTCGCGCTGGTGACCGGTGGGGCTCTTCTGCCGGGAATCTCCCAGTCTGTGGGCAACAAAAATTGGTCTGAAAGTGCGGCGTCTACTTGCTCTCTGCGCTTTCCCTGGGAGCTACAATCCTGAGCTGTTGCTAATTGGACATCTTGGATCTCTCTGGCATAGCTTTTAAGAGAGTGTTTCAGAATCTTGAATGGAAGGAAGAAAGTGTAGTTTGAAAAAGCACATTTTTTTACTCTCAAATCAGATTTTGTAGTTTGGAAAAATACAAATTATAAAAGGAGCCTTAAATATTTATCAATAAGGGAATTGATTTTAAAAGACTAATCTACTTTAATAAGTCCAGTCAGAGACCTTCCTCTAGCACCTTTAAAAATTATGCCTTGGCTGGGCGCGGTGGCTCATGCCTGTAATTCCAGCACTTTGGGAGCCTGAGGTGGGCAGATCACGAGGTCAAGAGATCGAGACTATCCTGACCAACAGGGTGAAACCCTGTCTCTACTAAAAATACAAAAAAATTAGCTGGGCGTGGTGGCGCACTCCTGTAATCCCAGCTACTCAGGAGGCTGAGGCAGGAGAATTGCTTGAACCCGGGAGGCAGAGGTTGCAGTCAGCCGAGATCACGCCACTGCACTCCAGCCTGGTGCCTGGTGATGGAGTGAGACTCTGTCTCAAAAAAAAAAAAAAAATTATGCCTCATGGGTCTAGACCATCCTCTGAGCAGGCAGGCATAAGAGGAATCTTTCACCCTGGTTTTAAAGTTTTTACATGCAAAAATGGAATGAATTGGGGCTCATTATAAATAATTCAGTCAAGCAGTTCAAATAGTGAGGAAGTATAGAGAGCAGAAAGTTAAAGTCCCCTTCATTGCCATCCACATAATTTTCATTATAGGCAACCATTGATAGAAGTCTGTTTTCTTTTGTCTATTTTAATCTACACATGCATACACGTGGAGGGATTTTTTTTTTACATATAAGTGAGATCATATTCTGCTTATTTGTTTTGGAGTCATTTTTATCATTAGCATCTATGATTTTTTCATGTGTATGTGTATAAAACAACCTCATACTTTTAACAGACATATAGTATTCCATTATAATAATAGTCAACATTATTTAAGCATTTGCTGTGTCAGGCACTGTGCTAAGTATTTGATATAGTCTCATTAATATTATGCCAGTGCTAAGAGATGGGTACTTTTATTATCTGTTTTACAGAAGGGGAAACTGAGGCATTAAGGTATTGGTAAGTTTACCAGGACTGCAGAGATGGCATGTGTCAGAGACAGAATTTTATTCCAGGCAATTTGATTCTAGAGTCCTTATTCTATATTGCCTTCCTGTGAATCTACCATAATTTACTTAAGTTATCATTACTAATCAATTCATGCATTTATTCATAAAAAAATGTTTTTTGAGGGCTTACTATCTCCCTTACACTGGTCTGGGTACAGGGGATTCACAGTTAAGAAAAAAACCTAGATAAAATGTCCTGCCCTTGTGCAGTCTCCTGGAGAAGGCAGAGAAGATGAATAGGCAAAATATATAATATAGATAATTCACAGTTAAAAAAAAAAACCTAGATAAAATGTCCTGCCCTTGTGCAGTCTCCTGGAGAAGGCAGAGAAGATGAACAGGCAAAATGTATAATATAGATAACAAGGAAAGAAATACAGCAGTGAAGAGAGATAGGAACTGTTGTGGGCAGAGTGTAGGAATTTCAGACTAAGTGTTCAGGTAAGGCCTTTTTGAGAAGGTAACACTTGAGCAAAGACCTGAAGGAGCAAGAGCACTAGCCTTGTAAATATCTGGAGGAAGAGTATTCAAGGCAGAGAGCATGGTTGGTGCAAAGGCTTTGAGGAGCAGCAGGGAGGACAGTGTGGTTGGAATGGCCTGAGCAAGGCAGGTAGTGGTAGAAGATAATGTAAAGAGATGTAGGGAGTCAGATCATGTAGATCTTGTGGGTCTTCTGGTACCTACTTTGGCTTTAACTCTGGGTGAGATGGAACGACATTGAGAGGTTTTGAGCAAAGAAGGGATGCAATTTTATAGCATCAAGCTGTTGAGTACAGACTGGAGGGAACAAGGGCAGAAACAGGAAGATCTGTTGGGAGGCTGTTGCCATAATCTAGGTGAGAGAATATGGTGGCTTGGATGGCAGTGACTGCAGGCGAAGTGCTCTAATCTGGAAACTTTTAAACAGTAGAGCCAACAAGATCAGATATAGAGTATAAGATTAAAAGAATCGAGGCTGACTTCATTGTCTTTTATTGGAGAAATCGGACATGTTATGTTTGAAAACATATTAGCAATCCTCAGGGAGCTATTGAGTGGAGAGTTACCTGTAGAATTCTGGAATTCACAGGAGAAGTCGAGGCTGGATTATGCATGTAGAGATTGTTAACATATAAAGATATTTAAGACTATGTCCCCAAATAAAATGACCTAGAGAATAAACGTAGACAAAGAAAAGATGAGGGCCAAGAACTAAATCCTGGGCTATGCTGACATTACAAAAAGGCTATAATGAATATTCTTGTACATGTTAGTTGTGTATATATAGTCATCTCTTTGGATACTTTTCTGCTTTTCTGTTGAAGGATAAAAGGGCTTTTTCCCCTTTTTAAGTTTATTTAATGCTCATAAAGTGCCCTCTGTATCAATCTGTATTCTCAGTTAGAAGCAACAAAAGCCTACGCTACATTAAACAAATAATTTTCCAATAAATTCTTTCCCACTAAGAAAATGTAAGAGTTAGTATTGACTGGAATCAAGCTTCAAAAATGAATAAAAACCAAGGGCACTCTATAGGCTGGGCAGAAGGATGGTTTGATCATGATACTACTGTAGCCATTGCTGATACTGCCAGTAGATGTGGAGCTGCGTATGTCACTGATGTATGATGCCATGTGCATCAAGGGACAGCAAAGTACAGTTCCTTGGTCAAATCTGGCCCTCCACCTGTTTCCATAAATAAAGTTTTATTGGAACAAGACGCTCCTATTTATTTACATGTTGTTTATAATTGCTTGCACACTTCAATGGCAGAGTTGAATTATTGCAACAGAGATTCTGTGGCCTCCAAAGCCAAAATGATTTACTCTCTGGTCCTTAACAGAGCTTACCAACCTCTGTAGCAAATAAAATTGAACATTTTTTTTTTTTTTTTGAGACAGAGTCTCTCACTCTGTTGCCCAGGCTGGAATGCAGTGGCACGATCTCAGCTCACTGCAACCTTCACTTCCCTGGTTCAAGTGGTTTCCCTGCCTTAGCCTCCCGAGTAGCTGGGATTACAGGGGTGTGCCACCACACCCAGCTGATTTATTTGTATTTTAGTAGAGATGGGGTTTCACCATGTTGGCCAGCATCGTCTCCATATCCTGACCTCGTGATCTGCCTGCCTCGGCCTCCCAAAGTGCTGGGATTACAGGCGTGAGTCACTGCCCTGGCCAACATTTTTGTATTAGTTTGTTAGCAGTACCATACAAAAGTGCCACATACTGGGTAACTTAAACAACAGAAATTAACTTTCTCACAATTCTTGAGAGTAGAAGTCCAAGTTCAAGGTGTGGCAGAGTTGGTCTTCTCCCTGGGTCTTCTTCTCTGTGGCCTAATCTCCTCTTCTTGTAAAGACACCAGTCCTGTTGGATTAGGGCCCACCCTCATGATCTCATTTTAACTTAATTACTTCTTTAAAGGCCCTATCTGTAATATAGTTACATGCTGAGATATGGGCGGTTAGGACTTTAACATATAAACTGGGTTGGGGTGGGGAAGGAACGCAGTTTAGCCCATAACAACATCTTTTATCTAAGGGATGCTTGCCTAAAATTTGAACTCTCGAGGAGAATTCTGTTAGTTAAGGCTATGATCTGGCCCCGACACTTCATTATAGAAGACAAGTGTGCCTACCAGTTTGATTATACACCATGGGAGATTACACTGAGATAGAAAGTGAAATGTTGGTCAGTGGAAATAACAACAGCAAAAACAATGTATCAGTTTATATTCCTACCAAAAAATTTTGGAATGCTCTTTTCCGCACAACACTGAGGAATTAACTAATACTCCTAATTCTATTGAAGAAAAATTGTATCTTATTGCTGTTTTAATTTAAATTCCCCTAAATAATAAAGATTGAAAAATTTCCACATTTACTGGCCAACTTTAGTTCCTCTGATAGTTCATATCCTATATATTTTTTTCCTTGGGTTATTTATTTTATTGACATAGAAAGGAGGAGAAGCTTTCATAAATCGGACATTTAATTTTTTTACTTTATATTTTATTCGTATAGCTATTTTTCTTCCTATATCTAGCTTTGTGGCTTCTTTTACCAGATAGAAGTTTATAATTTTTTATTTAGTAAAATCTGTCCATTTATTCCTACATGGCATTTGGGTGCTGTGGTGACCTTCTACACCATAATATTATGTTTAAAAACGTACTTTCTAGCACTTTTTTATAGTTTTCTTTTTGGTGAGGCTCATCAGTTTATCCGACATTTAGTTTTATAAAAGCTAAATATTTTACATATGTAAGAAGAAAATGTGACTTTAAGTCTTATAAACATACAGCCTTAATTTCATCTTTTAAGTAAGACATAAATTTTACAGTTTTAGATCCACCTTTATCATTAACTCTAGTATATGTATATATGGGTCTATTTCTGAAAAGTGTGTTTTTTTTTCTGCTGTTCAATTATGTCACCATAACACTGATTTTATTACTGTACTTTTATAGTATATTTAATACCTAATGTAGCAAGCACTTTTCACAGCTGTCTCAGCTAGCTACCCTTTCACTTATTTTTCCCTCACACATTCAGGTAACCGTATTAAGTTTAATTTGTAATATTATCTTGGCATTTTGTTTGGGATTGGATTGAATATATAAATTAACTTGGGAAGAATAGATATCATTGTTATATTGAATTGTCTCATTGGTGAATGTTGTATATCTCTTAATTCATTCAAGGCTTTAAAAAATATCCTTTAACAAAGTTTTATCTTTTTAAATATAAGTTTTATATGTTCATATTTTCATTTCTGAGTATTTTACTGTGTGTTGCTACTATGCATACAGTATGTTTCATTACATTTTATGACTGGTTACTATTTCTATATGGGAAACATAACCAATTTTGTAAATTGGATTGCTACCAAATACCACATGCAAAGATATGTTCCAGATGAATTATAATCCTAAAGTTAAAAGATAAAACTACATTGCAAAATATATTTATGATATGGAGGCAATAAAGGATTTCTTAAACAAAAGAACAAAAACAATATAGTCAAAGAATGATAAATTTGTTACATAAAAATTAAGGTTTTCATTTCAATGAAGGAGACAGATTGAAAAAAATTCTGGCAATGTCTAAAGCAATAAGAGATTAATATTCAGAATTTTTAAGGAACTCTATAAACCAACAAGGAAAAAGGCAATAACTTTAATAGAAAAATGGGCAAAGGATTTGAATTGGCTTTTTACCTAAAAGGTTATTGAGTATATAAAAAAATGCTTAAACATATTCATAATTTTAAAAGTACCAATTAAAATAACAAATTATCACTTTTTACATCAGACCAGAGCTGGGGAGCTGTATAACATGCATGGGATTTGGACAGTGGAAATGCCAGTCGACTGCTTGTGGGAAGGTGGCAGGTGCAACTGGTCCGAAGCATGATGTGGCGCTGCTCATTCAGATTATAGATCTCCACCTAGGCACATGGACCTTATGACTCAGCATCTCCTCTTTTGGGTGTATATCCCAAAGAACTTATCCCACAGGCTCATAAAGGGCTAAAATAAGATTTTCATCACAGGGCTTTGACGAGAAGTTGAGGGAATCTGGTTGTTTATTACTGACAGTGATGGGTGCACACTGTGGATTACCATGCAGCCATTCCCAGCAACAGACTGGATGATAACACATTCAGTGTTTGGTTAAAGAAACAAAAATTTAAAATTAGTAGAATGAACTCTATAGCACAACACCATTCAAGGAAATTTGAAAAATAGCCACACAAAATAGTCCACGCTTTGCTAGAACACATAAAAATGAATGAATACATTCCAAATAAATTGTTGCTCATTGAGGCAGGAAGCGAAATGGGAATGAGGAATGAGGATGAAAGGGAATGAATGAATGCATGAGTGAATCCGAAAACTTCTGAAAAACTGCAAAAAGAAAGGATGAACATATTTCCCCCAACAACCATGCCAACTCTTGCAGATGACTTAGAATACTCTTTAACAAGCTTAGGATATATGACTGCAAAGTTGACTTTCCTTAATGTTTGTAGACACCGAATTACCAAGTGTCTCCTCCTTAGTAATTGCAGTGATCAGAGAATTATTGCTTTGTGGTTCTGGTAACTCCTTGGAAAGTGTAGCTGAATTATAAATATCAGACAGCAATAGTAAGAGTAAAATCATTTTGCTTTTATATTAACCACTCTGGAGGAATGTCTTCAATCCTGGGGCTGATGTAGTGACACCACTTTGCCCAGTACGTACTCTCCACCAGCCATTTCTGGTTCCTGGGAGACAAGATGATTCCCTCTTTGAGAGAGATGATACACTACTAGGGAAATCTTCCTGAAATAAGTGAGCCTCCACTAGATAGGGTTTACAATTTAAATGGAAATTGTGGAAAGATCTCTGTTGGATGATGATTGTGATGAAGTCAAGACTTTTTCCCTTCATTTTGTACTCCTTTAAACAGGCTGGGCTGTTTTATTCGTTATTGGTCGTAGTGTCCTAGGCAGGTGTAACCGTGACATAGCAAGAGATGAACTCAACAGGGTGCAACCATAAAATAACTTTGTTTCCTCCTGAGGCCCTTTCAGACCTACTCAGTGTGCTTAAGTTCAATAGATTTTCAAGTAACTTCCAGATTATAAAAAGTCCTCGATCACTTCAAGTCACAAGGATAGTCAAAGTTCAGCAATTTTAAGATGCAGACAGTTTAATAATACAAATTCTGAACTTTATTTAAAGTTTAAAGTTCTCCCCTCCCCCAGCTCAGAACTACTTTGGTCTGAGTAGCCAAAGATGAGGAGAGAAGGCAATACCAGCATCTGTATTTCCACTTGCTGCTTTATCTTTTTCTTACACCACCTTTACTCCATTCTACTTAGCTAGCTGCTTCTGCTTTCTCCAGGTTTGGACTGGAGGACAAAAAAAAAAAAAAAAGCCAGAAATAGCATATTTCTTCCTCCAGTGAAAAAGATGTTATCTGGCACTGTAGATAATTCCCATGAAATTGCAACTTTTACAGCTCTTAGAAAAATAAATTCTTCCAAAGATTTTTTAAATGACATGAACATAGCATTGTCATCAAATACTGAAAAAGATTACACAAAAATAAAGCTACAAATTTTCATTTCAATTGTGAATAGTGAAGCAATCAATCATCCCAAATTTAAAAAATTAATCCAGCAGCACCTTGGAAGATAAGACACATGACCATGTGAAATGTATTTGAGTGGTGCATTAGAATGGCGATCATTAAAAAATGTGGAGACAACAGATACTGGAGAGGATGTGGAGAAATAGGAACACTTTTACGCTGTTGGGAGTGTAAATTAGTTCAACCATTGTGGAAGACAGTGTGGTGATTCCTCAAGGACCTAGAAATATAAATTCCATTTGACCCAGCAATCCCATTACTGGGTGTATATCCAAAGGATTATAAATCGTTCTATTGTAAAGACACATGCACACACATGTTCATTGCGGCACTGATTACAGTAGCAATGACCTGGAACCAACCCAAATGCCCATCAGTAATAGACTGGACAGGGAAAATGTGGCACATATACACCATGGAATACTATGCAGCCATAAAAGATGAGTTTGTGTCCTTTGTAGGGACATGGATGAATCTGGAAACCATCATTCTCAGCAAATTGACACAAGAACAGAAAATCAAACACTGCATGCTCTCGCTCATAGGCGGATGTTGAACAATGAGAACACATGGACACAGGGAGGGGAGCATCACACATTGGGGTAGGTTGTGGGGGACTAGGGGAGGGACAACGGGGGGTAGGGAGGTTGGGGAGGGATAACATGGGGAGAAATGCCAGCTGTAGGTGACGGGGGATGGAGGCAGCAAACCACATTGCCATGTATGTACCTATGCAACAATTCTGCATGATCTGCACATGTACCCCATAATCTAAAGTACAATAATATATATATATATATATATATATATATATATATATATATGAGAAATGTATTTGAGTGGTGCATGTCTAGTTTGGCATAGGGAAACATATTATAGTGTATTTCATCATATTAATAGATGTGCACTGGGAATGTACAATGATCATTTCTCTAGACAGTAAAAAGACATTTCAAAAAGTTTGACATCCACACTTGATTTTAAAATTCAATTAAATAGAAATATGTAGATCTTTTGTTAGTGTGATTAAAAAATGCCCATCACAGGCCACAAAATAGTAGCATACTTAGTGGACAAACTCTAACAACGTTTCCATTAAAGTCAGAAATAATAGAATATTCACTATATCACTATTATTTAACATTGTTTAGACCAAGGTACTAGCTGATACAAACAGGCAAGAGAAGTATACATTGGAAAAGAGGAGATAAAATTATCTTTCTTTACATATAATGTGATTTTTAAACTTGGAAAACTAAAGATCAGTTGAAAAACTACTATAAACAATAAGATAATTCAGAAATATAATTGCTACAAAACTAATATAAAGACATAATTAACTTTTATATATATGGTCAACAACCAGTTGGAGGATATAATGGAAGACCCCCTTTATAATAGTGATAGCAAGATAAATTTCCTAGCATAAACTCAAGAAGAAATGTGCAATGTCTATAAAAGAAAACTTCATAAGACCCCTGAAGTATCTAAAAATGATGACTTGAACAAAGAAAAAGATATAAGAGAGAAAGAGATGCTATATTACAAAGAAGTTAATCATACCTAGGTGATAGGTTGATAGAGGCATCAAACCACCATGGTACACGTTTACCTATGTAACAAACCTGTATATCCTGCACATGTATCCCAGAACTTAAACTGAAATAAAGTTAAATTATCCACAACAAAAAGGAAGTTAAATCCTTGCCAAGTTAAACCATACATTTAGTGCAATGCCAGTGAAATAATGACAGGTGATCATTAGAGACAGACAAGCTGATTTTTCTCTACTTAAATGTCATTGTTGTTCAATCTTTAATTTCAATTTTTGATCCCTCATGTTAGCCATTTTCTCATTATTTTACATAGCTAATAATTTAGATTCAGTCATACACTTACCAATGTTTTGCCAATATTCCTTTTTTATGGTAGACTTTTCTTTTAGAAGCATTTCTTTTTTCTAGTCAAGTATAATCTTCAGAATTTCTTTTACTGAGGGATTTTTGGTGATAAATTCTCTCTCTTTCTGTCTTAATTTTTTGGGATATCTAGAAATGATTTATTTTCTTCTGGTTTCTATTCTCACTGTTGAGAAATCAGCTGCCAGATTGTTGCTCCTATGTAAGTGATTTTTCTTTTTATCTGTTTTTAAAAATGTCTTTGATATTCTGCAGTTTTACTCTGATAGTTTAATGTGGATTTCTTTTTCTCTGTCCTGTATAGGATTAGTTATATTTCCTGATTCCAAGGATTCATATCCTTCATTAATTCTAGAAATTTCTCATTCATTATTTCTTCAACCATGGCCTCTTTCAACCTCTTTTTGCTTCTTCTGAAATGCCACTTAGGTCTTTTGTAAATATATATTTTAATCTGTCCTCCATGTCTCTAATCTTCCTTGCTCTTTCCTGCTTCTATCTCTTCTCACTGTGTACCTTCTACAAAATTTCTTTAATTCCATCCTTAAGTACCCTGCTTACCTATAATCAGCTGAGTCCTACCTAAAATTTAGAGTTTCTATTGGCTTTTTAAATGTTAATGATTATAATTTTTGTACATGGGGAGAAGAGTTATATTTGGCTACTTTTCAAATCTTTCTCTTCCATGGTACTATGTAATTACCAGCTCATGGTTTTAATTAGTTTTTTTTTAGGAAAAAATATTTCCTTAAATATTTTATACACATTATTTTATATTCTTCATTTAATTATTCCGTGATATGACATATGGTCTGATAAAGCTTTTTATTATTATTTTTGCTTACTCTTGTTCATGTGGTTGTTTCCTCATATTTTCAAAATCCAAAGAAGTCTTTTTACTTACCTAAGACCATTAAGAGTTAATCTGACTTGACTTGGAGTAAAATTAACCTGGAATCTTTCTTCTTTCTTATCTTTCAAGTCATGAATTCTTTCTTAATTTGCATTTAATCTTCTGTTAATCCTATAAAAATGAGTTAATTTCATTTGTTGATTTTTTTCACATCTAGAATTTTCTTTCAGTTCTCTGATAAAATTCTCATCTTTCTCTCCTTGAACATATAAATATAGCTAGAACTGTCAACTCTGTTACATTGTTTTCTACTGATCTGTTTCTATTCTGTAGTATTTCCTCCATTTTCGTATTATCTTGTCTTTGTGTGTGCCTGAATATTTTTTAATAAGTGCTAGTCTTTACTTATAAAAAATTATAGAAATAATTTCAAGCCTAGGACAATTTTATCTTCCTCCAAAGAGGAACTATATTTGTTTCTGGCAGGAGACCAGAAGCTTTAGCCATCCCAGACCACCTTGATTTAATTTCAGGAAATAAGATGACTCAATGCTGGGCTTCAGTCCCTGTGAGGTTCAGTTTACTCATAGGTCACCCTTACTCCTCGGGTGTATTTCTTTTGAAAGTATACAAATTTCCCTTCCTTTGGTAATCCTTGAACTCCAGTATTTGTCTGTTTATTCCATGAGACTCTCAGAACTCTGCTCATCTTCTCAGTTGCATATTTAAATGACTGCAGACACCGCTAGAGAGAACGCTGCCCTAAATGTGTGGCTCACTTAGCAGGATTTTCTGTTTTCTCTAGATCTTGCTCTTTAATTCGTCATTGTTTTAGTAGTTTTCTGAATATTTCAAGTGTATATTTATTGTATATTTCCTGTTTCAGTGGGAAGATTGGCTCTAATGGCCTAACCTGCCATTATCAAAAAGAGAAGTAAGTTTTTATGGCTTTTTAATTAAAATATTTTTATTATTTTCTGCCCGTTCTCCATCAGTATTGGCAACCAGCTGATATTTCTAGTCTCCTTCGTCTGCTTCTGTCTGGCTGTGGAGTCCCTTACATGCATTTTTTTTCTTTGCCTGTGTATCTGTATATATATGTGTGTATGTGTGTGTATTTCAACAGGTGAGCCAGGTTGTGAGCTTCTTTTTTAGAGGGCTGACAACTAGGAGTAGAAGGTACAGCAGTTGCTACTCTTGTGGGCCATCAGTAAACAAACTGGGTAAAACTACCAGCCCTGTGCTGAAGCTTAGAGAGGAAGCCACTTTACTTGCAGGTCTCTTTTGATCACAGTCATAAAGATTAGGAGCCATGTGACCCACCTGTACATTTCCTTTTGGTTCCAATGGGATTGGAAGGATATCTGTGGGCAAATGGGTGATGGCTTTCCCCCGGAAGAGTCACAGGCTTCCATTGGTTAAGGCACCTTTGGGAGTCATGACATCTCAAACTCAGCCCCTGGTATGAAGAAGAAGGAAGCTCTGGATTCTATGGGTCATTCCATAGCTCTCACCAGGCCCCTAGAGTAGCAGAGTTTAATGTTGGTTCTCTGCCTAGACTTCCTGGGAGAATCCTCAGCTACTGAGGCACCTTTAGGCTACTGGTTATTCTTCCCCAGTTATTCTTTACTCTAGAGAGGAAGTTGTTCTGAAATCCCTTCTCAGAATCTTCTTTTCCTTTCTGAATCTACGCTTAGAATTTCAGCTTTTTATCTCTTAATGGAATATGAAGAACACTGGGCTGAATTTTTTACCAAGAATATGATAATGATGATAACAGCATGAGGATGACAACAATATCTAGAACCATGGATAAAAAATGTATTGAATGGCAGGCACTGTGCTACATGCTATCTATGCACTGTTTAATTTAGCCCCCTCAAAAATGTTATAGCAAAGTTTCATCTCTCTTTATAATTGAAAAAAATTGAGGCTTAGAAAGTGAGTAACTTGCCTATGGATTATGCCGTTAGTAAGTAGCAGTGTTGGTATTTTACCCTTGCAAGAGACTTCCCTTTTTATTACCCCGATACTTTCAAATGAAAATCATGTACAAATGTTCTGATAAAGATTTATCTATTTATATACTTGTTTTTGAAATAATCCTTACAAAGGTGTTAAAAATAAATCACGTTTAGTATTATATTTAACTAATCATTTAGAGACTCTAATAAGGTTCGGCCACATCTCCACTCAAATCTCATCTTGGATTGTAACTCCCACAATTCTCACATGTTGTGGGAGGAACCCAGTGGGAGGTAATTCAATCATGGGGGTGGATCTTTCCTATGCTGTTTTCATGATAGTGAATAAGTCTCAGGAGATCTGACAGTTTTAAAAAACAAGAGCTTCCCTGCACAACCTCTCTCTTTGCCTGCTGCCATCCATGTAAGATGTGACTTGTTCCTCCTTGCCTTCCACCATGATTGTGGGAAGGCCTCCCCTGCCATGTGGAATGGTGAGTCCATTAAACCTCTTTTTCTTCCCAGTGTTGGGTATGTCTTCATCAGCAGCATGAAAATGGACTAATACAGACTCAAAGTTTAAAATATATTCTTGAAAATTTGTCATCCACATTGCAAGACTTTTAATTTCTTTCCTGCCACTACTTAACTGTAGAAACTTGAGAAAATTATATGACATTTCTATAGGTCTCAGTCTCTCAACTGTGCCATGAAAGAGTTGGCTTAGATTATCTCCAAGCTTCCTTGAGATTAAAGATGTTTTTGCATTCTTAAAAACATTATATAAATCAAATGATTTTTAAAAATACAATTTAAGAAAGTTATTTTATAAACTTTTTATTTAAGTAGAATTGCCTCCTCTGTTTTTAAATCAAATTGTCATTTAAAAAATCTATGTGGTTTGCTTTAAACAAGATATACATTTTCTTACATAGATAAAGGTAAACTTCAGATGTTGGGAAAAATGTGTGTGGCAGACACTGTTAGTTGCTTTCCTTCTGTCTGTCCATTTCCTCTCAATCTCATTGATAGAAACTAATTTAGTTCAGCATGGCCATGTGCCCAGCTGAAGATTACAGCTTCATCATCACACATCAGAAAGATGAGCATGTGGCACATTCTTGGCCAGTGATATATAAAATGACAGCTTCTGGGAAGTGTTTGCTTTTCTGATTTAGATAACACCCCTTCCTCCCTGTTCTTTCTTGCTCCCTGGACAAATGGCTTAGGGGACTGGCTGATATCTTGTAACAAAGCAGACAAAAACTACATGCTAAGGATGGCAGAGCAGAAAGAAGACCTTGACAGTATCATTGATAGTTTGGATAATCTACTTCTAGATTTTTCTGTCATGATTGAATAAACTTCCATATTTTCTGTCACCAATTGAGGTTTTGTTACCAATATGTTCATAACTGATTCAGCAGGTATTGATTTTAGTCCATTACAGTAGAGTGAGATAAAAGCACATTTCGTTTTTTGTTCTCAGTCAAATTTAATCTTTCTGACTCTCGACATATTTGGTTGGTGGGACATTCATCCTCTATTATTCCTATGATTTTCTATCCTCTCAAGAATTCTAGATTTGGGGGTGGGGGTTGCTTAAAAACACAAAAAATAGAGAAAATGCCAGATCTTTGGTTCACAGTGGCTACACTCACTCAACATTTATTTATGAATTTTCCAAGGGCAGTATGAAGGATGGGAAAACACGATGAAAATACCTTTAGCTGCAAGTATGTGGTCAAGACTTGGTCCTCTGACTTTAGCTGGGCTGCAGACAAACTCAGACATGCCCACCAAGGCAATCTGCTCCATCAACTACAAACCTGCCCCTGGAACTCTAGGCCCGTGGGCTCCTAACCAGAGTTCCAGGTCCAGGTATCCTGTAGTTTCCCATCTGGGTACCACTTGGTCTCTCATACTGGTGGAAACCTGGAAAATCCTGTCCCTACACTTGGTCTTAGGACTCTTAACTTGCTCTGGAGTCCAGGAGCATCTGCTTTATCTACTTTCAACAGTCCCTGCATCTCCTCTCTTTAGAAGGGATCTATCTTACTTGTACTTTTATGCTATCTCAGTTATACAGATGAGAAAACTAAGGCACAGAGGCGAAGGGTAAAGTCACCCATCTAGTAAGTAGCAGAGACAGGATTTGGGTGTAGATGATCTGGCTCCAGACCCAGTTCCTAACCACTGAATTGTGCTACTCTCTGCCCGCAACACAAAAGCTCCTCATTTTCTGCTTGGATATGGGTAAACACATCACAACTCATAAAAATACAGTGCTGACCTTTTTCTGGGTGAGATGCGGGAAGGGGTGTTAACTCCCGATTGGTATTTTTCTTGATAACTCACTCTGTTTTATATCCAATGAAGAAAAATATGTTGCTTTTAAACAATGCACTAACTTAAGCTTCCTATGTCTCAGTTTTCTTAAATTGGGGATAGTCATTTCTATTATGACTTTGCCTCTGTATTTTACCTCATCAGGATTCAGTGATAGGAAAAATAAGGTATTAACTAAGTAGGTTTTTTAAATCTTCAGGGAAAAAATGTGATATTTTAACAAGAAAATTGATAAAACAGCAGATACTATAACTGGTAAAATGAATTTTAACTTTTGTGTCCCTAGACGCTCCCTATTCAGTTCTTAGTAAAATATATTTCAATCTAGAAGAAAATAGGGATCCTGCCAACTGTTATTAATGCTCACTTGCCTATTAATTGAAGTACACTTTTGGAAAATGTTGTATGTATCTGGGGAAATATAATGCATTCAGCATAAGAATAAATCTTTCTTGAGAGAGCTAGACCTGGAGATTTTTCTCCCTTTTCAGTCAGTCCACAATCTTTCTGGTTTATCAGCTCCTTTTTCTCTGCTAAGCAGTGACAGTAATGCATACATTTGCCTTTTTCAGTAAATCATCCTTTTATAATTTGGCTTTCTTTCAATCTTAGATTCCCATCAGAAGGGTTTTACCTCAAGGCATTTTGCAACTAATTTCCCCCATAATTAATGCCATATCTGCCTCAGAGTTCATTTCAATTCCCAAATGAAAATTGATGAGGCAGCCAACCACAAATAAGGATCACATACCACTGATTAAACTATCAGACTAGTTTCCAGGCTATCACATTACAGTGCTGAATCATAACCAAGGGGTGAGTTTTCTGGTCTTTTGCAATGTATATTGCTCATAGTAAGTGTCCATAAATTGCTATTAACAGATGAAGGGAAGCATTTTATATGGCCCCTATCAGATTCTACCAGAAAGACGAATGATTAAAGAGGTTTGTGTTACAGGAACTGAGACTTCATAGCATATGAAAAAAAATTGTGTCTGGACTTGATAAAAATGAGCCATAAACTGCTACAAAAATCACCAGGACAAAAACAAAATGTGCACTTAGGTGTTTTTATCCCATCCACATGGAGTGTGGATGGTTAAGTCCTAAATTTTGCCTACGAAGACCAAATCCTCTGCTCACCAGCCTTCAATTTCAGACTCCAGCATGGGAGTTGAATTGGAGGTTGATGTATGTGGCAACTATACACCAGTCAGTAGCAAGAATTCATTCCTTCATCCCATTTATTCATTCACTCACTCACTTAATATTTATTTACCTATTTTCCAGGTACTGTGTAAAGAATGGAAATATGCAACAAAAAAGACACCAGTCCTAGTGGACTGATATCCTATGGCTGGTGTGGTAGGGGACAGGATAAGTAAAACAGATCATTCTATACTGGGTAGTCAGTGCTATAATACCATAGAAGTAAGCATGAGGTACTAGTCAAGTATGCAAGTATCTGTGCATGAGATGCTAGTTAAGTATTCGTGTGTGTGTGTGTGTGTGTGTGTGTGTGTGTATGTGTGTGTGTGTGTGTAGTCTTCCTGGAAGAGATCACTGGAGCTCTAAGATAAGAGTAGGTAGCCAGGTTCAGAATGGGGGCAGAGCAGGGTGTTTGAGGTGGTGGAAGCTATTTGAGCAATGTGTGGAATGGAGAGAGAACCTGAGTTGTTTGATAACTTTGGAAGGTTAATCATAGCTAGAACAGGGTATTAGAAGAGTCTTGTAGAGGAAAAGATGACTAGAGGGAGGCTGCCAGATGTCTTCTCCCAAAATATTGGATCATGGGTGTGAGCAGGGCAGATGTGAGTGTGATTATGAAAACGTGTGTGTATGTGTGTGTGTGTATACATATATATAAATGTATTACATATTTCAATCAGCGATATGTGTTTTTCTAGGTATTTTTTGCCATGTTTTTAGAAAAGACATTTTGAAAATTAAATGTAGACATGAACCCTTCGCCATACCCAAAGAACCATTCTTGACACTCAAACAGAACATTTTCTACCCCAATTTGAATTATCTGACTTTGGTTTGTCTCACTGATACCTGTAGCCACCTCCAAAGTAGTGATAGACAGAGCTGAGACAAGAAATTCCAGAGATTTTTCCAGAGAGAGAGATCTAAGATGGCCGATTAGGAACAGCTCAGGAATGTAGCTCCCAGTGAAAGCGCAGAGAACGAGTGGACGCCGCACTTTCCTACGAGTTTTTGTTGCCCACAGACAGGGAGATTCCTGGCAGAGGAGCCACACGGGTCGCCAGCACGACTCTTTTGGCCGGCGCAGCAGTTTTGCCGGTGCTCCAGCGTGGCGCTTCTCGGTATGGAGTATACGGGATGGACGGGCTTGGCTGGTCCCATCCCCACAAGGAAAACAGCAATTGGAAGTGCTGAGGACTGAGAGTTTCACAGCAAGCACAGCGAACCCAAGAAGGTCAGGCTCTGTGGGGGATGGGCATCCACCAAAGTAAAACTAAGAAACAGAAAAAATTCATTACCGGGTGGAGAGAGGTCCAAGATGGCCGCATAGCAGCAGCTCAGGATTGTAGCTCCCAGTGAAAGCACAGAGAGCAAGTGGATGCCGCAATTGCAGGCGAATTTTTGATGCCTACAAACTGGGAGATTCCCAGGGAAGGAGCCACTTTTCCCGGGGAAGAGTCGCCAGTGCGACTCTTTTGGCCGGCGCAGTGCTTCTTGGTACGGAGTATACGGGACTTGGGTGCTCTTTTAGTCGGGCTCCGCTGGTCCCATCCCCACAAGGA
>PVKP010042617.1:0-17941 GCA_004027715.1 Plecturocebus donacophilus
CCCCTCGGGCCTCAGGGATCTCCCAGGCAGCCTCCCATGCACACTGCCCCCCACCCCTAGCACACCCCGGGCCTCAGGGATCTCCTGCCCGCCTCCTGTGCACCCCGGGCCTCAGGGATCTCCTGACTGCCTCCTGTGCATTCCCTATGCGCCACAAGCCTCGGGTAGGGGAGCGCCTGCTGGGAACCTGGTCCCCTTGGCTTTCTGGTTCTGGCAGGTGGGTGGGGCTCTGCGGTCCTGGCCCCACTGAGGCAGCCACTGAATCTGCCTCTCCACTTGGATAGAAGGGACCCCACCCCTGCCCCATTCTCTCCTGCCCACCCTGCCCTTTCTCAGGGTCTCAGGCCGATGACCACATTGCCCGACGGACGGCGCAGAAGATCATGGCACCGCCTGGCGGCCGCTCCAACATCACCTCTCTCTCCTAGACGCCCAGGCCCCACCCTGTGAGCCCTGCTGGCCCCACCTGGGGCTGCGGGGGCCTCAGGGGACTTGCCCCCATTAGCATTTTCCTTTGTAGAAGTTTCTTGAAGGTGCTTGGCAGCCTTGCCTTCCCACCCCACCCACAGGCTCTCCTTGTGGGGTCCCAGGTCCTACTGCCATGAGGCCTTCGAGAGAAGGGCTGAACCTGGGGAGACGTCACTGCCAGGGTGAGGCGGCGCCACACGGCAGGGACGGTGCCAGCGGCCTGAGCTCAGGCACCCCAGTGCCGACTGAGCCCGGTCTGGGTACAGGGAACCCGCCGGGCTGCACAGGAGCACCCCAACACCAAGTCGCGCCTGGTGGACATTTGCACCTCCTCCCCACACCCATCACTGCCTCGAAGAGCCCCGAGCTCCCGCAGCCCCTCCCTGGAGGCCTGTGCCCCGGCGGGCCAGGGAGGAGGTGGGAGCAGAGCCCTCCGCCTTGCGCAGCTGCTGAGACTTCAGGGAGCCATCGGAACTTGGTGCAGTGCAGCCCGCACGTGGAGGGGTCCTTTTCCACACCCCAAGGCCCACACCTGAGCTTTCGTAGTCGCCCTCGTCCAGAGAACTCTTGTGATCCTTTAGGAAGACACTGTCCTTTCGTTACAGATTGTGTTTCCGTAGGCTTCTTAGTAGCTTGGTACATGAGGACACCTGTAGCCAGGAGCCTGTGCATGCCACCCACCGCCTGATGGACGGGCGTCATCCATCCTCTAATGTGAATCAGGCCCATTAAAGACGTCTGGTGCGTGGAAAACCCGTCTCCTCTCCCCCACGCTGTCTACATGGGCGGCCCAGCTGGCTGTGGCTGGTCCGATGGCTCCTGCAGCCAACGGCCCTTCTCCCCTGGGCAGGGCTGCTCTGCACGGCAGGGAGGGGCTCATCCTCTCACAGGGAAGAGGAGCAGCTGGGCAGCCTGGGTGGGGCAGAAGGGACCCCCACACTTCTCACCAGACAGCCGTAGCTGCCCTAGAAGGCCAGTAGCATGCACAGGAGTGCCTGGAACCCAGGCACACACCTCTGTCATCCAGGCAGGCGCTGCTCACAGATGTGGGCCCAGCACTCAAGGCCAGGCAGCCATAAGGCTCCGACCTGAGCCCCCTAAGGTCATGACTGTGGTGCTGGCGCATACCTCGTTTCATAAAACAGGTGCCAGTTCATATTGTAGGTGTGGACATTCCCAGATGGCTGTCCTCACACCAAGAGCAGGGCCTGGCCGTGATCACCAGGCACTCACTACTGGCTGACAATGAGCACAGAGGCCAGGGACTCGCCTTGTACCACTGGCTCTCCGGGCCCCGCCCAGGCACCCATGGTGATGGGGAATTTCCTGCCATGGTCTCTGGGGATCACAGACAGGTGCATCTTTGAGCCTGGGCTTCTCACAGAGCAGTGCTGATCCCAGGCAGCAACCCTGGAGGAGGCCCTGGGTCCTCAGCGTTTCCTTCTCGGGGCTCCTTCTGGCCCAGCCGTGGGAGTTGGCATCCCTGGCTCTGCCCCAGGGTTGGGGGTGATCAGGGGAACCAAACAGCACCCACGCCCCACCAGTGTCTTGGGGAAGGACAAGGAGCACCACCTGCCATGTTCCCCAAATGCTTACACAAACCCCACACCTGTTCTTCCCCCGCACCTGCTTCTGACATCGCCACGTTTCCACCGAGCACACAGCTGCCTCAGGGCCTTCGCAGGGACCGGACCACCCTTCCTGGTGGTGACTTGGGCACCATGTGAGCTGCTGGCTAATTCCTGCCAGGATTCAGAGGGCAGGGGCGGGTGGGGCACAGGGAGCTGCATCCTCTCCCCTCAGACTGAGGACTCTGCTCCTGGCACAGCTGGTTCTTTCCCAGATGTTGACTGTTGTCAGCCCAGCCAAGGACAGGAGGGCCCTGTTTTGCCAGGGGTGCAGCAGGGATCATGGACACGGGTCTAGACAGGTGTTTAGACACAAGAGCTGACACACCCATTCCTCCAGAGGAACAGAATGCTGGGCCGACCGGCTGAGCCCATTCTCCAGTGCGACCAGAGAGAAAAGCACAGGCTGTTTACCCAGTTACAGTCGCAATGACAGAACCACCCACCCAGCCACAGCGAGAGGGATGTGTCCCTCCATGGAGGGCCAGGCGCTGCCCGGCGCTGCAGTGGCCCCACTGTGCATGGTGCCGTCCTGGGTGCCTCCCACAGCTTATGGCTCCAGGGTCATGGAGATAGGCACCCATGCCATGCCGTGCTGCTGGAGCTCTGGGGAGGCTCTGCTCTGAGGAGCTGCCCAGCCTGAGTCCAGTTGGGCCTGGCGGCTGGGCAGACACAGGATATGCAACACCGAATGCTTCTCTCACTGTAATTCTCAGAGGTGAAAACTATACAGAAGCAGCAGAAGTTGCTGGAGCAGTGTGATTAGAAAACGTCTGCCTCCCCACCTGCTACCCCCAGCCCACGCCCTTGACCTCCAAGAACTGGGCCGAGCCTGGGCACCTGCGGCCTGGCTGTAAATGCTCACCTTGTGAAGTGGGCCGCACCCAGCCTCGGGACCAAGTGGGGCCAAGGGCTCCTTCCCATCCGCGGCCCTGGCCCACTATGCGCAATAAAGGGGCGCCCGGCAGTGCTTCCGCCATGAGGCGGGTCTCGGGGCCCGCGGGCAGTGCCCTCCTGGCTGGCCTCCACAGGTGCCTGCTGCACCCACAGCCTCTCGTCCCGTGCACCACCACGAACCCGAGGTATGAAACGTGTCCAGGGCACTGTGGGCACTGCCAGCCAGGCTGCTGGGTGGGAACGTGAATGCCAGGCCTCCGCCCCATGGCCCTCCTCTGGCAGCCGAGTCTCCAAACCAGCCTGAGGGTGAGGACCACGGGCATCCCGGCCTAGCCGCTCCCGGCCGAGGGGCAGATGGGGCCGCACATTGGCAGGGTGGAGGGCTCTGTTTCGTCCTCCAGAGGCTCCGCAGCACCCCTGGGCCCAAGGGCGGGGAGAGGCTCGCTCAGGAGGTCCTGGCTTCTCTTCAGCCTGGGGTGGGAGGAACACATGGAGGGAGTTACGCCCCTACCACCCCGGCCTCGCTGCCCCATGACCTGCCCACGGGCTCACGGAACAGCCATGGCGTGGGTGCCCAAGTGTGGGCCACAGGCTGGGAGTCTGCTGGAAAGGCCACGCCCCCAGTACACTCACTGGGTGCGGCAGGGGGGATGGGGGTGGGCAGGGGCATGCGAGGATGCTGGCGAGGACGCTGGCGAGGCTCAGCGAGTTTCCAGTCAGAAGGCCCGAGTGCACAGGTGCCACAGGCCAGCGGCCTGGGACGAGGCTTGCCTGAACCTGTCACCCGGACCTCTGATCCCCAGGGTGTCAGGCAGTGTCCTCACCTGTCTGCACTTGCCACCCTGCACAGCTGCCCACAAAAGCTCAGAGACCACTCCTCATGCAGGCAGAGGGGCACCATCCTCCCTGGGGCCCCATGTGGCAGCTGCTGCTGCTTCTGGCCTGCCTCGTCTCTGCCCTTTCTGTCCCCTCGTACTTGCAATTCGGAAAAGGTCAGCTGAGTGACTGAGGGCATGCCTGCGTCGGGAGTTAACAGCGCCTTCTAGAAAGCCCCCTCCCCTCGTCTGGGCAAATGATGGATCTCCTCCCAGAAGATTCCAGCCACGGGCCCCGAGTGGAGTCCAAACATGCCAGAGCCTGACAGGGGCCTCCTGCTGCGCCCCTCCAAGCTGTTGCTCAGAGTCCCCAAAGAGAGCAGAGGCCACGCAGCCCAGGCCACAAAGGTCACATGGCTGTGGGGGGGTCTCAGGACTTGTGTGAGAGTGGGACCACAACCCCAGGCCCACGGAGGTCACGTGGCTGCAGGGTCTCAGGACTTGTATGAGAGCAAGGCCACATACCCCAGGCCCACGGAGGTCACGTGGCTGCAGGGTCTCAGGACTTGTCTAAGAGCAAGGCCACATACCCCAGGCCCACAGAGGTCACGTGGCTGCAGGGTCTCAGGACTTGTGTGAGAGCAAGACCACATACCCCAGGCCCACGGAAGTCACATGACTGCAGGATCTCAGAACTTGTGTGAGAGCAGGGCCACAACCCCAGGCCCACGGAGGTCACGTGGCTGCAGGGTCTCAGGACTTGTGTGAGAGCAAGGCCACATACCTCAGGCCCACGGAGGTCATGTGGCTGCAGGGTCTCAGGACTTGTGTGAGAGCAGGGCCACATACCCCAGGCCCACAGATGCCAACTCATGTGGCCAAAAAAAACTTAACTTTGGCCCTATTTTCCTCCTCTCTGCCACCACGCCTACCCACCCCCACACACTCACTTTTCTCTGTTAAAAATCACGAAGTCTTGCTGGATTGCATCAAGGCAGTCTTGAAGATAGTCATTCTCCTGTGGACAGAAAGGCACACGTGAGTCTGGGGGGGATGGTGTCCAGGTCCCACCCACGTCTCCTCGGGTGTCTGGCATGCCTGCTGGGCCTGCACCTGTGGCTTTATTTGGACAATGGCCTCTGCGCTATTGAAGCATCCCGGCCCTCCAGCAACCACCAGACTGGCATCTCTGCAGGTGATTCACCCAAGCCCTGAGGGATGCCAAGGTCCAGCTCCCTTGCCTGGGGGTGGATGGCTTGGACTTGCTGCATGGGCTGCAGGAGCAGGCACAAGCTGTTCTCTGCGGCACTTTGCTGGAAACCCCTCCCCTGCCGGGCCTCTCCCCTTGCTGGGTTCTCCCAGCCCCTCAGCACAGTACCCACAGGCCCATCCCAGGTCCGCTTCTGGGATGCTGCCCGGAGAAGCCTGGAACCAGGACTGGCCTGTGCGCTGAGGCTGCCCAGCAAGACCCACCCTTGGAGATGTGTGATGGGCGGCAGGACCACTGCCCAGACGCGGCGGGGGACGTGGGTTGGCTGCCCGTGGAGAGGGTGCTGGCCATGCAGTGCTGGCGTGGTGTGAGAAAGCATCATTAAAGGGACCGCAGACTACCAACGTGCGGGCAAACGACAGACCCAGCTCAGCCAAGTCGTAATGGAAGGTGCAGAGAGTCGCGGGCCTGGGGGTGGCGTTGAAAGGGCCCCACCTCCTGCAGCTGAGGGCAGAGGATGCCCACTTGTGAGGACAGCAGAACTTCAGATCCACAGCCTCGGGAAGTCGCCCACGCCACAGCCAAGGCCCTGAGAGGGAGGGAGCTGGGCTCTGGAGGCCAGAGGGGATGTGTGAGTGGGTACACATGAGAGCGCTCACCCCTATCTAGATATACAAAAGGTACAGTAAAATCCAGTGTCTTACAGGACCACCGTCCCACATGACTGGCCAGTGGTGGAGGCGGCGTTAGGCTGCATGTGATTACAGTCTGCATCCACCTGAGAAGGACAACAGCATGCTTTCACGACCCCCGCCTCCCCTCCGCCAGGGCTAAGGGCACTCTTCCCTGGCCCAGTGTCGTCCATGCCTCGACACCTGGCCACTCTCGCCCACTATCCCTGGATCCTATTATTTTTTGAGATGGAGTCTCTGTGGCCCAGGCAGTAGTGCAATGGTGCCATCTTGGCTCACTGCCAACTCTGCCTCCCGGGTTCAAGTGACTCTCCTGCCTCAGCCTCCAGAGTAGCTGGAATTACAGGCACCCACCACATCCAGCTAATTTTTGTAGAGACAGAGTTTCACTGTGTTGGCCAGGCCAGTTTTGAACCTCTCACCTCATGCGATCCACCCACCTCAGCCTCTCAAAGTGCTGAGATCACAGGCGTGAGCCACCGCACCTGGCCCCATGGATCCTGTTAATGTGGATTGCAAGTACTCTGGACACCCTGTAACCACACGTCCAGAGTGCGGGAGATCAACCCTGTGATGATGCGGAAACCTGTCCTCTGCAATGTTTCAGGGATCTGGTGACATGTGTCACACTGGGACGCCCACCCAGGAAAAGGATAAGCCGTCTCACCTGGCACCTCTTCCCTCTGGGAAGGAAGTGGAGGGCTTGGCACATTTCCTGGGTTTGTGGAGCAGCTCACATTCCCCACCCTGAAGCAGTGCCCTCTGTGTCTCTCCCAGATCTGTGGTGGTGTGACGGTTTCACCCTGGCAGTGGCAACGTGGACTCTCTTCCCAGCCCGGCATGGGCTCCGGGGATTGTCCCACCTGCTCCTCCTGTGAGGGCCAGCACCTGACTGAGGGCTCGAGAAGCCGCCAGGAGACTCCCATGCGCTCTGCAGGCAGCCCTCCTCCACGTGGCGCTCTCCCTCCAGGGTCTGCCTTGCCACTGTGGCCTCCCCTACAGGAGTCACCATCCTGGCAGGGGACGTGTCCTTAGTCATCAAGAAGAGAGAGGCTGGGTGATTTGCTGTGTCCCTGCGCACTCTGGTCTAACCCTGATATAGACAAGTGTGCAAACTCTGGCCAGCCAAGTGATGGTGACCCGAGGCTCAGATCGCTCAGGGATGAAGGTCCGAGCGAGGCTCGGGGCACGACTGAGCCACTGGGATCCTGAGATTCACAGCAACACAGGGTGGGCGGGGCTAGGGTGGATGCTGGGGACGCAGAAAGCAAGTGCTCGCCATGGCCCTGTGCACAGCCAGCAGCAGGGGCTGTCGGTCATCCTGCCGCCTCCACGGCCACGTTTTCCTAGGCAGAGAGGCTACCAGAAGCCTGAGGAGCTGCTCCAGAAACATCTAGAAGAGGTGGTTCTGAGTGGTGCCTGAGCCCAACTGTGAGGCGCTGAGATGTGCGACCACGACCCCTTTCCACAGGGCCTCTCTTCCCCAAGTGTGTGGGGCACCGCCAGCAGGACAGCACGACGGTGTCTGTGCCTGGCCTGGATCTGCGCTGCTCTGACGGCCTCTTCCTCAGCGACCTGCCTGGGGTGGCTGGAGCCCTTTGCCACAGAGGCGCCCTTCCCCCATGACTGACAGGTGTGGGAACTTGAAAGCCCAGCTCCCTCAGGACAGGCGACCTCTTCAGTCACAGGCGAAGCTCCTGCATCCCCTGAAGCCTGAAGCCGCTTCCCACAGGGTTTCCGGATTTCTGCTTGAAAGCCAAGCCTTGCTGGTATTTCCCATCCCGCAGGCAGTGGAGGGCGGGGTCTCTCCCCGATGAGCTGAGTAACTCCCACAGGAATCCCCATCTCAGGGCCCCACGGCACCTCCACACGTGCTGAGATGCAGCATCGCACCCCAGATGTCACCCACAGCGACGAGAGGCCTGGAAAATGGACCAGGCCTCCATCCCTGACGCCATCGCACACCTGCCTGGCGGCTCAGGTGCAACCGCCAAACGTCTCAGCATTCACTGGAAATGCAAGGCACCAGAATAGTCAGATCATGTTAAAAAAGAGCAAAACTGGGGGATCCAGAGATCCTGATTTGAAAGCTTGCTACAAAGCTGCCATCGTCAAGATGGTGGGGTCCCGGCACAGGGCAGACGTCCAGACCAACGGAATAAAATGGCAAGTGGAAAACGAAGTGTGATGTCAAAAGCAATTCATGGGGAAAGAACCGTCTTTTCAGCAAATGGTGCTGGGGCAATCAAGAGGTCCACCAGCGAGAGAATGAAGCTGGAGCCTCCCCGACGCCGATCCTAAAAATTAACTCAAAATTGGTCAGAGCTTCAACTGTACAATACTTAGAAGAACGCGTGGGAGTAAATCCCTGTGGCCTCAGCTGAGGTGATGGATCCTCAGCAAAGCACAGCAGCTGAGGAGGAAACGGCCACATCAGACGTCAAGGTCCAAGACTTCCCTGTGGCAAATGATGCCCTCGAGAAAGAGAAGAGAGCCCACGAACAGGGGGAAACCCGCCCGTCACCTGTCTGGTCAGACACTGGGTCCAGGAAATAAAATACATGACTGACGAAGAAACACTAAGACGAGCCAGGACTCTGGCTTCTGCTCCGCCGCAAACAACACGTAAGGTCTCGTTCCCATCCTGGCAGCAGGAATCACGCTGAACGAATGAAAACCGATGACTTCCTGGACCCATCAGAGAGCGGAGGTCAAAGCACCGCCCCAGCCCGAAGTGCGGAGAGTCAGGTGAGCAGAGTCACAGCTGAGCCCCGCTGGCCTGGAGCAGAGCCGATGGCACAGGAGCTGCAAGAATACCTCCCAGGCAGCCCTGGGGAACCGCTGGGGCCGCCTGCAGAACTCCTGGGCTCCAGTCTTACGGGGCCCCCAGCCTTTTGTGGGTTCCCCCTCCAGGAACCCTGCCAGGTCTTATGAAGCCAAGGAAGGCCGGGAGGGGAACTGTCTCCACTGTGAAATACACCCGGAGCATCCACAGCAAATGGAATGTGCTCTCCAAGGGAAATACTTATCTCACTTGGGGGAAGACTGTTTTTCAGCCTGTACCCGCTTTAGCCTTTCTGTCTCACCTATGGGAGGGAAAAAGCAGATAAACAACTGTGAAGGGGCACAGGCTCCCGAGACTGAGATTTAGTCACAGACAGTGGAACACGTCCCTCCCCGCCACCTTCTCAACACACCAACAGGGCTTCCGCAGCATGAGGGAGTCCAGCAGTGAGGGATACCAGACAGACTCTCCGAGGAGGACGATTAGGGGAGCCCCGGGGTAACTGAGGAAGTGGAAACAAATGTGAAGCCTCTGGTGCCCGCAGCTACAGCAGACATCAAACCCTGCCCCAAACCTGGCCGAGTAACAGCCTCACACCAAAGGCCTGTCTACTTCAGTTCCTACTACCAGGTACACCATGTCTAGCTTTCCAGAAAAATTACCACAAGCAGGACAAAAATAGTGTGCAGAGAATGCACGCATGAGAATGGATCCACATGCAGCACCTGTGCTGGGATGATCAAACAGGACATTTAAAATAACTCTGATTAATCTGGTAAAGGCCCTACAGGAAGAGTAGACAGCATGCAAAAACAGATGGGGAACAGATGGGCAATGTAAGCAGAGAGGTGGACACTGCAAAGAGGAATCAAAAGGAAATGCTGGGAACAGAAGTGAGGATGCCTTTGATGGTTCCTCAGGAGCCTGGATCCAGACAAGGAAGGTGTCGGTCAAGATGGCCGGGGGAGACCTATGTTACTTCCACCTAAATAATTACAAGCTTGCATGGCTCAGAGTACACTGAAGTTTATACACGGAACTAAACTATATTGTTGGTGCAGTTAATCAGAAATCAGGCGGCAATAGGAGGCCTAAGGTAAAGACCATCTGAGCGCGCAGTGACGCCAGGGGACACCGGGGTGGCTGCAGAGCAGGGAGTACTGCTCTGGTCCACAGATGCCTTCTCAACATGGAGACTGCATGAGGGCCTCATAAACAGGGCTTGTGCAAAGATCTCTGAGATCAAAGGAGGTGACCTCTGCTCACAAGATCCAGAAGGGTCTTTGCAGGTGGGAGCCGGCAAGGAGGAGAAAAGCCTTAAAGGGCAGAGATCAGGGAACACCTCAGGCTCTGCCTAGTTTCTTGGAATATGGAGTGATTTGAATTGCGTTATGTCCTCGGTGCTATGGAGGTAAAAGCCCCTTGATGCATTGGGTGTGGTCAGACCGGGTGGCTCCTCATCTGCTATTACTTCTGATGCAGCCGCACAGATAACAGTGATAAACTCAGAGCACCAGTTTAGCATGTCTTAGAGGGATCTCAAGGGCTCTCCGCCCAGCTATGTTACCCACTCCTTTACCCCCCCTTCCACGCCCATAAGATCAATGAGATTATGCACATAATAAACGTGTTTGGAGCCCAGAGCTCGGGGCCAATGCTGTTCCCACGCTTGCACTGGTCCCCTGGACCCATGCTGCAAATTCTACTCTTGTGTCTCCATCTTTATTTCCTTTTCTCAGTCCTCAGTCCTTCATCGCCACCGGGACTAAGGGCACCCACATACGGGGTTGGGGCTGGTACCCAACAGGAAGGAATCTACGAGTTTGACGAAATGTCAACAGAAACTCCTCAAACTCCTTCAAAGAGAAACTCCTTCAAAGAGAAAAAAATAGTGAAAAAATGAACAGAATATCCAAGAGCTATGGGACAATTTCAAAAGGCACAACATAGGCATGATTGGATTTCCAGCAGGAGAAAAGAAAGAGAACAGAATATTTGAAATAATAATGACCGGGAATTTTGTGAAGTTAATGACAGATACCAAACCACAGATCCAGGAACCTTAGAGAATACCAAGCAGAATGAATATTAAAAAAAATCTGCACCTTGGCATATCATTATTCGAACTGCAGAAAACCAAAGACAGAAAATCTTGAAAGGCACTAGGGTTGAGGGGTGGGGAGGAATCCTACTTACAGAAAAAAAATGAGTTAGAGCAGATTTCTTGTTAGAAATCACATAAGCAACAGTGGAGTGAAATATTTAAAGTGTTGAAGGTAAAAAACCTACCAGTCTAGAATTCTATATGCAGTGAAATTATTCTTTAAAGGTGAAAGAAAAATAAAGACTTTACTTGACAAAAAAAAGGGTAGGAATTTATCTCTATAGACCTTTCTATAAGACGTGTTAAACGAAGTTCTTCAGGGGAAGGAAAATGATCTAGTCAGCAACTTGGGTCTACAGAAAGAAAGGCGGCACTTTAGAGGAGGAATGAATAAAGGTAAAATGAAATTCTTAATGTTCTTAATTGATCCAAAAGATAACTGTTAAAATAACAGTAGTAACAAGGTAGTGAGTAATTACAGCATACAGATAAATGAAATGAATGACAGCAGTGTCATCAGGAACAGGAGGAACGCACGAGGGGTGCTGTCAAGGCACACCCACTGCACACGAGTGGGCAGAGCATCAGGTGAAGGTAGGCTCCCAGATGCTAAAGGTATACTGCAATGTCCAGGCCAACCACTAAAAATGTTTCAAAAAGAAGTATAATTAATATGCTAGAGGAGATAAACTAGAATCACATAAAATGCTTAATTAAAACCAGAAAAGACAGAAAAACAGGGAAAAGGGAAAGAACAAATACAACCAGCAGACTACAGTTACAAATATGGTAGATAACATGTTGAACTATATCAATGACCACTTATTTATGAGACAGCATGTCTGTTGTCCAGGCTGGAGTGCAAGGCACGATCATAGCTCACTGCAGCTCTGAACTCCTGGGCTCAAGCGATCAATCCTACCACCTCAGCCTCCTGTGTAGCTGGTATCACAAATGTGTCCCACCACACCCAGCTAATTTTCAAATTTTTTAGAGAGACAGGGTCTTGCTGTGTTGCCCAGCCTGGTCTCAAACTCCTCGGCTCAAGCAATCCTCTCACCTCAGCCTCCCAAGTCACTGGGACTTCGGGCATGCACCACTACACCTGGATAATTTTTCAAGTGTTTTATAGAGTTGGTGTTATGGTTTGGCTGTGTCCCCACCGCAATCTCAGCTTGAATTGTGACTCCACTTCCCATGTGTCGTGGGAAGAGCCCAGTGGGAGGTGACTGAATTATGGGGATGGGTCTTTTCTGTGGTGTTTCTGTAATAGTGAACAAGTCTCAGGAGATCTGACGGTTCTAAAAATGAGTTTCCCTGCACAAGCCCTCTCTTTGCCTGCTACCATCCATGTAAGATGTGACTTGCTCCTCCTTGCCTTCAGCCATGATTGTGAGGCCTCCCCAGCCATGTGGAACTGTAAGCCCATTAAACCTTTTTCCTATATAAATTACCCAGTCTTGGGTATGTCTTTCTCGGCAGCATGGAAACAGACTAATACAGCAAATGGGAACCAGTAGAGTGGGGCACTGCTGAAAAGATATCCAAAAATGTGGAAGCAACTTTAGAACTGGGTAACAGGCAGAGGCTGGAAAGGTCTGGAAGGCTCAGAAAAAGACAAGAAAATGTGGGAGAGTTTGGAACTCCCTAGTTCTTTGAATGGCTTTGACCAAAATGCTGATAACGATATAGACAACGAAATCCAGGCTGAGCTGATCTCAGATGCAGATGAGGAACTTGTTGGGAACTGAAGCAAAGGTGACTCTTGTTATGTTTTAAGCAAAGAGACTGGCGGCATTTTGCCCCTGCCCTAGAGAATTCTGGAACTTTGAACTTGAGAGAGATGATTTAGGGTATCTGGTGAAAGAAATTTCTAAGCAGCAAAGCATTCAAGAGGTGACTCGGGTGTTGTTAAAGGCATTCGGTTTTAAAAGGGAAACAGAGCATAAAAGTTTGGAAAATTTGCAGCCTGACAATGCAATAGGAAAGAAAATCCTGGCTGGGCCTGGTGGCTCATGCCTATAATCCCAGCGCTTTGGGAGGTCAAGGTGGGCAGATCACCTGAGGTCAGGAGTTCGAGACCAGCATTGACAAAATGGCAAAACCCTGTCTCTACTAAAAATACAAAAATTAGCTGGGTGTGGTGGCATGCACCTGTAATCCCAGCTACTTGGAAGGCTGAGACAGGAGAATCACTTGAACTCAGGAGGTGGAGGTTGCAGTAGCAGTGAGCCACCATTGTGCCACTGTACTCAGCCTGGGTGACAGAGCAAGACTCTCAGAAAAAAAAAAAAAAAGAAGAAGAAAAAGAGAAGCCCATTTTTTGAGGAGAAATTCAAGCTGGCTGCAGAAATTCGCCTAAGTAACAGAAGCTGAATATTAATCACCAAGACAACGGAGAAAACATTTCCAGGGCATGTCAGAGATCTTTGTGGCAGCCCCTCCCATCACAGATCCAGAAGTCTAGGAGAAAAAGACAGTTTCATGGGCTGGGCCCAGGGTCCCTCTGCTATGTGAAGTCTAAGGACTTGCTGCCCTGTGTCCCAACCACTCCAGCTATGATAAAAGGGGCCAAGGTACAGCTCAGGCCATGGCTTCAGAAGGTACACGCCCCAAGCTGCAGCAGCTTCCATGTGGTGTTGAGCCTGCAGGTGCACAGAAGTCAAGAACTGAGGTTTGGGAATCTCTGCCTAGATTTCAGAGGATGTATGGAAAACCCTGGATGTCCAGGCAGAAGTTTGCTACAGGGGTGGGGCCCTCATGGAGAACCTCTGCTAGGGCAATGCAGAAGGGAAATGTGGGGTCAGTGCCCCCACAGAGTCCCCACTGAGGCACTGCCTGGTGGGGCTGTGAGAAGAGGGCCACCATCCTCTAGACACTAGAACGGTATATTTACCAACAGCTTGCACCATGCACCTGGAAAAGCCACAGACACTCAATGTCAGCCCATGAAAGCAGCTGGGAGGGAGGCTACATCCTGCAGAGCCACAGAGGCGGAGCTTCCCAAGACCATGGAAACCCACTGCTTGCATTAGCGTCACCTGGATGTGAGACATGGAGTCAAAGGAGATCATTTTTGAAGCTTTAAGATTTGACTGTCCTGCTAGGTTTTAGAGTTGCATGGGGCCTGTAGCCCCTTTGTTTTGGCCAATTTCTCCCATTTGGAATGGCTGTATCTACCCAATACCTGTACCCCCATTGTATCTATGAAGTGACTGACTTGCTTTTGATTTTATAGGCTCATAGGCATACCTTGTCTCAGATGTGACACTGGACTGTGGACTTCTGAGTTAATGCTGAAATGAGTTAAGACTCTATCAGACTGTTGGGAAGGCATGATTGGTTTTGAAATGTGAGGATGTGAGATTTGAGAGGGGTCAGGGCAGAATGATATGGTTTGACTGTGTCCCCACCCAAATTTCAGCTTGAATTGTGACTCCCACAGTTCCCACGTGTTGTGGGAGGAACCTGGTGGGAGGTGATTGAATTATGGTGGTGGGTCTTTCCTGCACTGTTCTCATGATAGTGAATGAGTCTCATGAGATCTGATGGGTTTAAAAATGAAAGTTTCCCTGCACAAGCTCTCTCTTTGCCTGCTGCCATCCATGTAAGACATGACTTGCTCCTCCTTGCCTTCCACCATGATTGTGAGGCCTCCCCAGCCATGTGGAACTGTAAGTCCATTAAACCTTTTTACTGTGTAACTTACTCAGTCTCGGGTATGCCTTTATTAGCAGCATGAAAATGGACTAATACAGATGGCTTCTCACCTTGTTGCCTGGGCTGGTCTCTAACTCCTGGATTCAGGCAGTTTCTTGCCTCAGACCCCATGGTCACTTTAAATGTGAATGGTCTAATTAGGTCAGGCACAGTAGCTCACATCTGTAATCCCAGCATTTTGGGAGGCTGAGGAGGGAGGACTCCAGGACTTTGAGACCAGCCTGGGCAACACAGTGAGTCCCTGTCTCTACAAAATTTTCAAATGAGCCAGGTGTGGTGGTACACACCCACAGTTCCAGCTATTGTGGCAGATGAGGCAGGAAGGATCACTTGAGCCCAGGAAGTCAAGGCTGAAGTGAGCCATCATTCGTACCACTGCACTCCTGTTTTGGTAATAAAGCAAAAAAGAAAAAGAGAAAGTAAAATAAGACATGCCAATTAAAATATATTGTCAGAGTAGACTAAAAAAAGACTAAAAATTTTTAAATGTGGACAGACATTTCCCTAGACACACACAATTCCCGATAAAACACCTTAAAAGATGTTCAATATCATTAGAAAAGGCAAATCATAATCACAAAATCATTGCACATGGAGATGCCAATAATTTTTATTTTTTAGATGGAGCCTCATTCTGTCACCAGCCTGGAGTGCAGTGGTGCAACCTCAGCTCACTGCAACCTCCAGCTCCCGGGTTCAAGCGATTCTCCTGCCTCAGCCTCCCAAGTAGCTGGGAATACAGGTGCCCACCACTATGCCCAGCTAATTTCTGTATTTTTAGTAGAGACAGGATTCACTATGAATCTTGATCTCACGATTCACCTTCCTTGGCCTCCAAAAGTGCTGCGATTGTAGGCTTGGGCCACTGCACCCAGCCTAAGATGCCTATAATTTTAAAAACAAATAGATGAGACAATAATAAGACTTGGCGAGTATATGGAGAAAGTAGAACCCTCACACACTGCTGGTGGGGGCATAAAATGGCACAGCTGGTGTAGAAAAGGGTAGGCGTTTCCTCCACACAAGAAGCCAAGAGTCACATATGACCCAGAGGGTTCACTCCTAGGTATCTGCCCCCCAAAATAAAAGTACATATCTACACAAAGATTTGAATGTGAATGTTGATAGCAGCATTATTCATTATAATGAAAAATGTTAACAAGTGAAAAAACAAATACTCATCAACTGATGATTGGATAAATGAAAGGTGATATACATGTGGAATATTACTCCGCCATCAACAGGAATGAAGCACTGATAGGCCACAACATGGATGTGCCTCAAACATACCCTGCACAGTGAAGAAGCCAGCCACAAATGACCACGTCGTGTGTGACTCCACTTACACGCAACATCCACAGCAGACAAACCTCAGGAGACAGAAAGCAGCTTCGTGGCTGCCAGGGATGGAGAGGAGAGGGGAAAGGGGCGTGACTGCTAATCGGTGGGGTATTTCTCTTATAGCAGATGAACAGGTTCTCAATTCGGATCGCAGTGGAGGATGCACAGCCCTGTGACTCTATTAAAAACCACACAAATATATGCTTTATGTGGGTACCTTGTATATTGTATGGAATATATCAAAATAAAGCTGTTTCAAAAAACCTCTCTCAGCCTCAGGGTTAACAGTGGGACTTTTTTTTTTTTTTTGGAAAGATGGGTGCCTTTCAGAACACCTCCCACCCTCCAGCCAGAACATCTCCCCACAACCAAAACCCAAGACAAAGCTGAGCTCCTCCAGTTCACAGGTGCCTGGCCTCACCTGTTCCCATCCAGAGCCTCCTGGGAGCGCAGCATGGCCAGCTGGGCCCTGCACACTGTCTGTCCTCCCATGAGGGCGCCGACCTCCTCCTGGGCCTGTTTCCACATCCCCGAGCCCTGGCTCCAGACATGCTCTGGTAGGGAAACTTAAATATCTAATGGTGGGAACGCCAAAGAACCCCCTGAGAACCTCTCCACCACCCTGTGGCTCTCAGCAGCGCCTCACCCTGCAGCCACCTGGCAGGCGGCAGCTCCCCACCCACACTTCCACCTGAGGACATCTGGGGTTGCCGGTTACAGTCCTGGAGGAGGGGAGAGGATGGGAGCCTGACCCACTGGGGGGGCCTGTGTTCCCCTAAAATCAGGGCCCCAGGGGGTGACCCCACCCTGCCCCCCACATCACGGTGAGGAGTGGACTGACACCCATCTTCTGCTCAGGAGCAACACAGGGCCCGCCAGGTCGGAGGCGGCTGCACAGGGCTGGGGCATGAGAGTCCCAGGGCATCCAGCACAGGCTTGGGCAGGCCCAGGGGCAGGGGGACCACCGAGGGACCCAATTCATCGCTGTCACCCCAGCATCAACACGTAACCGTAGCTACTCCTTGGTGAGTATCAGCCGCATCCTGGTGGTATGGGCCAAATTGTGTCCCCCAAAACAACACATTCAAGTCCTAACCCTGGGTACCTGGTGAATGTGACCTTATTTGGGAGTGAGGTCTTGCAGATATCATCAAGATAAGACGGGGCCATACTGGGTCAAGGCGGCCCAAATCCAGTGCCTGGTATCCTCATAAGAAGAGCGGAGGACGCACAGGCACGCCACAGGCAGCCCCCACGCGGTGGCGGACGCAGGGGCTGCAGGGACGCGGCTTGGCCAAGGCAGCCTCTGCCGGAGGCTGGGGGCAAGGACTGGCTTCCCTTCCCGGAGTCTTCACAGGGAGCACGGCTTTGCTGACACCTTCACTTTGGACTCAGGCCTCCAAACCGTGAGACAACACGTTTCTTTCTATCTCTTTTTCAATCTGCTGATCTAAAGGGAGCCCGCTGATGCTCTACTGCGAATACCGTGTCCACACGGAACATGAACCACGTCCGCACCGGGACACCCCCTCCTCATGTGGCAGAGGAGCAAAGACGCAAAGGAGGCTGAGGTCACCCTTGCACAATAGCACTGACCCCACCCAGGGGGAAGAACCCACCTGGCCCCACCATCCCCCGAAGGCCCCTCTCTAACACCGCCACAAAAGGAACCAAATGTCAACATGGGTTTCATGGGAAACGTTCCAACCACAGCAGCTATCACATCCTCGATGAGACCATGACCTCAGTCAATGCTGGCTCACGCTCTGGTGAGACCCAAGAGCAGAGGACAGAGCCGTCCCATGCCTGGACTTCTGGTTTACAGAAACTATGAGATCATAACGTAACCACCCAATGGGTTCACCTTGTCCGCTGCCTAGAAAGAGCCGATCATCAGGACAAGGGAACAGCAGGAGACGGAGCACTTAACGCAGAGCCGGCTATGCGGGAGGCCGTCTCATTACCGCTCAGACCCGTCTCAGACACGACGCGTTTCTGTTCTTCATCCACCTGATTCATGGTCACCTGTCCTGGCAGCCCCAGAATACCAGCACGCCTGGGTGAGCGTGAGGGCTTCACGTGGCCGTCCCTGCACACACAACTGATGCTGGCACACCTGGGCAAATAACAGAGCTTTACATGGCATCCCCGCATGCACAACCAACACTCGTACACCCGGGCGAGCGTGAGGGCTTCACGTGGCCGTCCCCACAGACACAACCGAGGCCAGCACACCCGGGCGAGCGTGAGGGCTTCACGTGGCCGTCCCCAAAGACACAAC
>PVKP010042618.1:0-17938 GCA_004027715.1 Plecturocebus donacophilus
ATAACTGGAAGTAAATCACTCCCCAGCAATTGCATAGCATTTCACAGGTTTAAATAAAATATTGGTTGGCTGCTTATTTGTTATTTTCATCCCCTATTCCTTCCTGTCTCCATTTTTAAACACAATTATGGCATAAAAGAGGTTTTTAATACCCATTTTTAGACTGTATTCTAGCCTGGGCAATAAAACAAGAATCCCATTCTCTCTCCCTCTTTCTCTTCCTCTTTCTTTCTCTCTTTCATTTAAAAAAAAACAACAGAAAATGCCACCGCTGGGCCAGGCACAGTGGCTCACGCCTTTAATCCCAGCACTTTGGGAGGCCAAGGCAGGCGGATCACCTAAGGTCAGGAGTTTAAGACCAGCCTGGCCAACATGATGAAACCTGTCTTTACAAAAATACAAAAATTAGCTGGGCATGGTGGTGGGTGCCTGTAATCCCAGCTACTCCGGGGGCTGAGGCAGAATAATCACTTGAACCCAGGAGGTGGAGGTTGCAGTGAGCCAAGATTGTGCCACTGCACTCCAGCCTGGGCGACATAAGTGAGACTCCGTCTCAAAAAAAAGAAAAAGAAAAACAAAAACCACCTTGCCACACCACCCAGCTCAGTGACTTCACAGCAAATGGAGCAGGAGGCCTTCCTCGATCAGGCTGCCTTGTGTGTGGTTACATTTAGAAATACATGCAATCTTCTAAGAACCAGAGAGCAGAGCCCCTAAGAATCAACAACATGTGTCCTGCTGCTTTGAGCCATCCTACTGATCTGCTCAGGAAATGCCACGCTTCACTCATTAGATGTGGCTCCACTGAACGAGCCCCTCAGGCCCGACCTGAGGCTTCGTTTCCCAATGAAATGGTGCCCCCAACTCCTCCATCACCCTTCAGCAGACGTCAACTCACCTCCTTCCCTGTCTGTCAAGACAAGAGAGTGAGCTCGGCCGCAGGAGACCTGCAGCACTCGTGTCTCCTGAGGTCTGTCCAGAGGCAGGGGGACGGGTGAGGGCTCCAAAACATACTCGTAGGCCCTCGCTGGACAAAACACAGAACACTGATTGAGAGGCTTGGCATTTCCAACACTGGAAATCACACAGTGCAACTCCACGCGACTACGTCAGAGAAAAGAGAGTCGGAGACAGGAGAGGCTCATCGAGACAGGTAAGTCAGAGGCAGAGCCAGACCCAGACGCCCACCTCCCAGCCCACGGCATGGACCCCCTCTACGACACAAAGCAGGCTACCGAAAAGCATACTTGGTCTTCTATTAAAGAAATCTTGGCCGAGTGAAGTGGCTCATGCCTGCAATCGCAGCACTTCAAGAGGCTGAGGTGGGTGGATCGCTTGAGGTCAGTAGTTCGAGACCAGCCTGGCCAACATGGTGAAACTCCATTTCTACTAAAAATACAAGATTTGCCAGACGTGATGGCAGGCGCCTATAGTCCCAGCAACTCAGAAGGCTAAGGCAGGAGAATCGCTTGAACCTGGGAGGCAGAGGTTGCAGTGAGCCAAGATCGTGCCACTGCACTCCAGCCTGAGAGACAGAGGAAGACACCATTTCAAAAAAAATACAAAAATCAGCTGAGCATGATGGTGCATGCCTATGGTCCCAGCTACCAGGGAGGCTGAGGTAGGAGGATCACTTCTAGGTACTTTGGAGGCTGAGGTGGAAGATCACTTCAGCCAGGGGGATGAGGCTGTAGTGAGCCGTGATCATGCCACTGCACTCTAGCATGGGTGACAGAGCAACCCCTGTCCCCGAAAAAAAATCAAAAAATTAAACTGTTGGAATTTGCAATTTGCTTCAAACGTATGGAGGGAAAAGGTGGGAAAAATGAAGAAAACAAGACGAGGATGAGCTGACGGCGGCTGAAGCTGGCAATGCCACATCATACTACTCTGTCCACCTCTGTACATCTAAAATTGTTCTGAATAAAAGATATAAAAAATTTAACGTGGCATCTTACAGCTAATAAAGACTTCAGTACTGACTTTGGGAGACCAAGGCAGGTGGATCACCTGAGGCCAGGAGTTCGAAACCAACCTGGCTAACATGGTGAAATCCCCATCTCTTATAAAAATCCAAAAATTAGCCAGGCATGACGGCAGGTGCCTGTAGTTCCAGCTACTCAGGAAGATGAGGTAGGAGAATCGCTTGAACCCAGGAGGCGGAGGTTGCAGTGAGCTGAGATCATGCCACTGCACTCCAGCCTGGGTGACAGAGTGAGACTCCATCTTAAAAAAAAAAAAAAAAAAAAAAAGACATCTGATATAAAATAAATGAAAAAAGACAGAAAACAAAATAAATGCTATGATTAAAATATTGTAAAAATGTATTTGCAACCAGGCACAGTGGCTCATGCCTGTAATCTCAGCACTTGGAGAGGCCGATGCAGGCAGATCATGAGGTCGGGAGTTTGAGACCAGCTTGGCCAACATGGTGAAAACCGATCTCTACTAAAAATACAAGAAACGAGCGGGGCATGGTGGTGCGCACCTGTAATCCCAGCTACTCAGGAGGCTGAGGAAGGAGAATTGCTTGAACCCAGGAGGCGGAGGTTGTGGTGAGCCGAGACCACACCATTGCACTCCAGCCTGGGTGACAGAGCAAGACTCCATCTCAAAAAAAAAATTATATTTCCCTGTGAACAAGGGAACAGGAAAAAATAAAAATGGTTTGTCCAGTATGTATTTCTGGGCATTTCCTCCTTATTTTAGGAACTCTTTCTTTCTTCTTTTTTTGAAGAGACATGGTCTTGCTCTGTTGCCCAGGCTGCAATACAGTGGCGCAATCACCACTCACTACAGCCTCAAACTCATGGGTTCAAACAATCCGCCTACCACAGCCTCTTGAGTAACAGGGGTTACAGATGCATGCCACCATGCTCAGCTAATTCTTTTTCATTTTTAGAGACAGGGTCTCGCTATGTTGCCCAGGCTGGTCTGGAACACCAGGCCTCAAGCAATCCCTCCCACCTCAGCCTTCCAAAGTGCTGGGATTACAGGCGTAAGTCACTGTGCCTGGCCTAGGAAATATTCCTTACTGTTCTCATCATTAGTAATTTTTAGCTAATGTCTACTTTTCTGTTTGTTTGTTTCAGACAGAGTCTCGCTCTGTCACCCAGGCTGGAATGCAATGGCACGATCTTCGTTCACTGCAACCTCCACCTCCCAGGTGCAAGAGTTTCTGATGCCTCAGCCTGTGAAGTAGCTGGAACTATACAGGAACATATCACCATGCCCAGCTAATTTTTTCTATTTAGTAAAGATGGGGTTTCGTCATGCTGGCAAAAAAATTTTTAGTAGAATGGTGGCAAGCACCTGTAATCCCAGCTACTAGGGAGGCTCAGACGAAAGAATTGCTTGAACCTGGGAGGCAGAGAGTGCAGGGAGCCGGCATCGTCCCACTGCGCTCCAGCCTGAGCAACAGACCAAGACTCCATTTCAAAAAAAAAACAAAGAAAAACAACAAAGGGAGCTTTCTTAACCCAATCCCAGCAGAGGGAAAACAGGTGCAGACGCTCACTCTTATCCTTCCGGCTCCTGTGAAATCCAAGCTGAGAATCTTTGTTGAGTCCCATCCCCCAAACTTTCGTAACATCCGTGGTCTTAGAGGACAGCAGTGTGAATCCATAGCCACAAGCAGCAGATGAAATCTGAAAAACAGTTCCCACAAAGCATGAACTGATTTGTAATGTCAAGTTTTTTTTAGTAGTAAATGACAGGTTATTTATCAAATCCAAGAACACATACTATTTTGGGGGTTTTGCTGTTTTTGAGATAGTCTCACTCTGTCACCCAGGCTGGAGTGCAGTGGTACAATCTCAGCTCACTGCAATCTCCATCCCCCAGGTTCAAGCGATTCTCATGCCTCAGTCTCCCGAGTAGCTGGGGCTACAGCTGTGTGCACCACATCTGGCTAATTTTTGTATTTTTGGTAGAGACGGGGTTTCACCATGTTGGCCAGGCTGGTCTCAAACTCCTGGCCTCAAGTGATCTGCCCACTTTGGCGTCCCAAGGTGCTGGGATTACGGGCATAAGCCACTGCACCTGGCCCAAGAACACATATTATTAATACAGCAACTACCATTTATTGAGCATTTACTATATGCTTGGTAAGTATTATCTTATTTAATCTTTATAATCACTCTATGAAGGGTGATTTACACATAGACCATAAATCCAGTGGTAAATGCCAGCTTACCACTAGGTATTACCATCCCCATTCACCAAGACCAAGACACCATCTACTAGCCAGGTGCAGCCCATCTACCAGCCTATAATCCCAGCATTTTGGGAGGCTGAGACAGGCAGATCACTTGAGGTCAGGAGTTCAAGACCTGCTTAATCAACATGCCAGGTGAGCTGGTGGACACCTGGAATCCCAGCTACACAGGAGGTTTAGGCAGGAGAATCGCTTGAACCCAGGAGGTGGAGGTTGCAGTGAGCAGAGATCGTGTCATTGCACACCAGCCTGGGCGACAGAGTGAGACTCCATCTCAAAAAAATGAATAAACCCTCTTTCCATACTACCCAGAGTGACCATATTCCCAGTTGGCCTGGGACAGTCCTGGTTTACACCAGATGTTCCAACATTCACTCTCAAATTGGATGATAAATTATATGGTCACACAAACCGTCCCCTACTATCTCGTGGCTGTTTACAGTTGATCACAGGCCTCTGGAGTGTCTCTCAGGCACCATATGTAAGTCTAACGTAACCCTAACATGACCAGTGATAAATCCGCATGAAAATGCCAGCTGGAAAACACCGGTTTACCACTGATCATGAACAAATGCGAGGAACTCTTTTTTCATTCCAGCAATTCTTGAAGAAAACTAGCTAAATATTTCTTTGAAATTTGATTTGTTGATACCTCATTTAGTCAATCATCCAATGGTGATATTTTCCCTTGTAATATTAATATGGAATATAATTTACATAGGCCTGCATCCTTGTGCTGGTCCAAAAGAACTGGCCAGGCGTGATGGCTCACGTCTGTAATTCCAGCACTTTGAGAGACCGAGGTGGGCAGTTCACGAGGTCAAGAGATCAAGACCACCCTGATCAACATGGTGAAACCCCGTCTCTACTAAAAATACAAAAATTAGCAGGGTGTGGCGGTGCACACCTGTAGTCCCAGCTACTCAGGAGGCTGAGGCAGGAGAATTGCTTGAACCCAGGAGGCAGAGGTTACAGTGAGCCAAGATTGTGCCACTATACTCCAGCCTGGCAACACAGACAGACTCTGTCTCAAAAAGAAAAAAAAAAAAAAAAACTTCAGTTCTCTGGCCTCCCAGAGCCTCTGTACTTCTGGAATGGCTCCAGTTCCACCAAAACAATCCACGTGGGAGTCAGGAAACAGCCCCCCGCCATGCATTCAGTAACACAGAAAACAGGAAAGTCAGCAAGGCTCTGTGGCTCATGCCTGTCATCCCAGCACTTTAGGAGGCCAAAGCATAAGAATTATTTGAGGTCATGAGTTCAAGACCAGCCTGGGCAACATGAGACCCCCCCCCCCATCTCTACAAAAAATTTAAAAATTAGCCAGGTGTGGGAGCATGCACCCACAGTCCCAGCTACTCAGGAGGCTGAGGTGGGAGGATCACTTAGCCCAAGAGGCAGATGTTGCAGTGAACAGATATCAAGCCACTGTACTCCAGCCTCGGTGACAGAGTGAGACCCTGTTTCAAAAAAAAAAAAAGAATTACTAGATGAGCTTTACAACAGATTTGTGCAGGCAAAAGAAAGAATCAGAATCAGTGAACTTGAAAATAGGTCAACCGAGATTAGCCAGTCTAAGAAACAGAAAGAAAAAAGCCCATGGTGATGGCTCATACCTATAATTCCAGCACGTTGGGAGGCTGAGGCAGGAGAATTGCCTGAGCCCAAGAGTTGGAGACCAGCCTGGGCAACATAGCAAGATCGGTCTCTATAAAAAAATTTAAAAATTAGCTCAGCATGCTGGCGCACACTTGTAGTCTCAGCTACATGGGAGGCTGGGGCAGGAGGATCCCCTAAGCCCAGGAGACTAAGGCTGCGGTGAGCTATGATGGCACCACTGCAATCCAGCCTGGGAGACATAGTGAGACCCTGTCTCTAAAAAATACATTAAAAAATAAAAATCCCCTTTCTGAGTTGTTCATTCACCCCAGCTGGCCCACATTTTCAAAGAACTTTTGAATTTTGTTTTCCTAACATCAGAAGTTCTGCAGTCACGCTGGCCGGAGTGCGAATCCCACTGCCCATAAACTGCTACCAGATGCCCGGGTGAGGTGGCTCATGCCTGTAATCCCAGCACTTTGGGAGGCCAAGGCGGGTGGATCACCTGAGGTCAGGAGTTTGAGACTAGCCTGGCCAACATGGTGAATCCCCATCTCTACTAAAAATACAAAAAATTAGCTGGGTGTGGCGGCGAGCGCCTGTAGTCCCAGCTACTCTGGAGGCTGAGGCAGGAGAATCGCGTGAATCCGAGAGGTGGAGGTTGCAGTGAGCCGAGATCGTGCCACTGAATTCCATCCAGCCTAGGCAACAGAGCAAAACTCCGTCTCAAAGAAAGCAAACAACAAAAACATTAAAAAAAAAACAAAACTCTGCTACCAGCGATGGGGCCTGGGGCCTCAACCTCTCTGCGTCTCTTCTTCCTCCCCTGTAACTGGGGTAACAACTCTCGACTCACTGGGTGCTAAGCGAATGACACGAGCCGGCACATCTGGCACTGCCACCCAATAAATGTTCACAGCTATCCCTAACGCCTTCCCCTCCCAGGCTTGTAGACAGCTCGAGGGTCGTCCTCCCCGAAGTCTGGCCACGCAGAGGAGCCAGAGCCGAACAGGTCGAGGGAGGCCGGGAGTGGCGAAGACAGGGAGGGAGGAAGCCGCGGCCCGTACCTTTTGGTCCAGCTCCAGGCGATAGGGCACGGGCTGGATCCTGCGGGGCGGCCGGGGGCCGGCACGGGGGCCGGGCCTGGAGCTGGGCACCACGAAGGTGGGCACGCCCAGCGCCCCTGAGAAGCTGAAGCCCCACACGAAGACGCGATCGGCGCGGACAGCGCGCTCGCCCACGTACTGGAACACTGGCACCTCCGCCTCGGCTTCTGCCGCTTCGCGCCGGCTCCGCGAGCGCCTGGCCGCCGTCCAGTGCCCTCGCCCCGGCCCCGGCCCGCTCAGCCGCCGCACCAGCCGAGCCCCGGCCCCCAACGAAACCAGCGCCATCCTCCGCTTCACGCCTCAGCGGCCGCTGGGCACCACCATCTTGCGTGACCCTTGACACCACGCCTCGGCGGAAGAGGCTGTGGCCACGTTTACTCCTGGTTGAAGGCAAAGGCGCTGAGGGCAGCCCACGGCTCAGGGAGGCGGGGCGGGGCTTGGCGGGGCGGGGCAATGTTGAGGGGCGGGGTTAGGGGCGGGGGCACGCAACCAAGATCACTGTCCCTTAGCATAACTCTGTGTCCTGTTTTACTCCCTTGCATTGCCCCGCGACATTTCTCACCTGGCCTTGCTGCAGCCATCCCCGCTCCCATCTGCTCCTAGGCCATCCCAGGCCGTCCTCCAGCCACAGCGAGCTGGAGTAGGCGATTCCTGCTGCCTCGGGCCCAGATCCCCTCAACCTATCACTCACCTTGAGACAGACAGCTCACTGCAACCTCCCCTTCCCGGGTTCAAGTGATTCTCCTGCCTCAGCCTCCTGAGTGGCTCGGACCACAGGCATGTGCCACTACGCCTGGCTAATTTTTGTATTTTTAGTAGAGTTGGGGTTTCACCATGTTGGCCAGGCTGGTCTTGAACTCCTGACCTCAAGTGATCCACCCATCCCTACCTCCATCAGAACTTCTGCAGTCACGCTGGCCCAAGTGCGAATCCCACTGCATATAAACTGCTACCAGCTGGCCGGGTGCAGTGGCTCACACCTGTAATCCTACCACTTTGGGATGCTTAGGCAGGCGAATCACCTGAGGTCAGGAGTTTGAGACCAGCCTGGCCAACATGGTGAAACCCTGTCTCTAGTAAAAATACAATAAATTAGCTGGGCGTGGTGGCGGGCACCTGTAATCCCAGCTACTCAGGAGGCTGAGGCAGGAGAATCGTGTAAACCCGGGAGGCGGAGGTTGCAGTGAGCCGAGATCATGACAGTGCACTCCAGCCTGGGTGACAGAGTGAAACTCCATCTCAAAAAAAAGCAAACAAACAACAACAACAACAAAACTTATAAAACAAAAACAAAAAAAATGCGGGGATTACAGGCATGAGCCACCTTGCCCATCCTGAGCAGGCCTGTTTTATGGAAGGTGACTGAGGAAAACCCATTGGTAAAATGTGGTTTCCACAAGACTGCTCCATGAAGGCACTGAAACCATCCACCTGCCGGGCTATGAAATCTATTCTCTGCAGCGGGCACAGTGGCTCTCACCTATAATCCTAGCACTTTGGAAGACCAAGGTGGGAGAATCACTTGAGAGTTCAAGACCAGCCTGAGCACCATAGTGAGACCCTTTCTCAACAAAAAAATAAAAAATTAACTCGGTGTGGTGGTATGCACCTGTGTTGCCCGCTACTTGGGAGGCTGAGGCAGGAGGGTGGCTTAACCCCAGGAGTTTGAGGCTGCAGTGAGCCATGATTACACCACTGCACTCCAGCCAGGGCAACAGAATGAGACCCTGTCTCTAAAAAAAAAATAAATTAAGTGTAAATATAAAAGTAAAAATAAGTGTGTCTATGTACCCACCTGGTAGTAATTTCCCTGGCACCTAAGGACACATTTGGGATAGATACACTTAGCCGCTCACATTGGTCCCCTTACCCTGTCTCTACCCAGCCACTATTCAATCAGAACACACACTGTATTCCACACGGAACTGTAGACACTAGTGCCAGCTTTGATTTTGTAAAGGATTCAGAGGGGTGGTGATTCCTAACCAATGAGTGGCTCCCTATTGAGTTCACCTGTTTGGCTCCTAAAAAAACGGATTGTGGTAGGGGACAGGAAACCTCCATGAACTTAGGCAACTGTATGATCCAACTCATAGCTGCTGTGTCAGGTGTGACATCTGTGTGTGTGTGTGGATGTGTGTGTGTTTCTCGAGATGGAGTCTTGCTCTGTCGCCTAGGCTGCAGTGCAATGGCACAATCTTGGCCCACCACAACCTCCACCTTCCGGGTTCAAGCCATTCTCCTGCCTCAGCCTCCCTTAGCCTCCTGAGTAGCTGGAACTACAGGCACGCACCACCATGCCTGGCTAATTTTTGTGATTTTTAGTAGAAACGGGGTTTCACTATGTTGGCTAGGCTGGTCCCGAACTCCTGAACTCGGGTGATCCACCTACCTCGGCCTCCCAAAGTGCTAGGGTTGCAGGCAAGAGCCATTTCGCCAGGCATATTTATTCATTTATTCATTTTTTAGAGACAGGATTTGGCTCCACTTGAATTCATAAATACGAGACATATCTTGATAAAGGTGAATTATGTAAATATTGTATAGTTAATATTAATCGTTGATATATGGAATACTTATATATTTATGAAATGTATACACAGTTCAGCTGGGTGCAGTTGCTCATGCTTGTAATCCCAAAACTTTGGGAGGCTGAGGCAGAAGGACTGCTTGAGCCCAGGAGTTCGAGACCAGCCTGGGCAACATAGCAAGACCTTGTCTCTACACAAAACTTAAAAATTAGCCTGGCGTGGTGGTGCCCGCCTGTGGTCCCAGCTGCTTGGGAGAATGAGATGGGAGGATTCTTGAGTCTGGAAGGTCGAGGTTGCAGTGAGCTGTGTTTGAACCACTGCTCTCAGCCCGGGTGACAGAGCAAGACTCTGTCTCAAAAAAAAAAAAAAATTATCAACTGTCCTTTTATAAGCAGGACTGTCCTTTTATCTGAGTTTATGTCCTTTCTAGTTTTTTGATTTTCAACATCTGATTTTTTTTTTTTAAAGGGTCTGGCTCTTTCACCAAGGCTGGAGTGCAATGACACAGTCTTGGCTCACCGCAACCTCCACCTCCCGGGTTCTAAGTGATTCTCCTGCCTCAGCCTCCAGAGTAGCTGGGATTACAGGCACCTGCCACCACGCTCGGCTAATTTTTTATTTTTAGTAGAGATGGGGTTTCACCATGTTGGCCAGGCTGGTCTCGAACTCCTGACCTCAGGTGATCCACCCACCTCAGCCTCCCTAGTGCTGGAATTACAGGCGTGAGCCACTGCACCAGGCTCAAAATCTGATCTTTTACAAACTCATAATGATGATAGGGTAGTAGCTTTTAATTTTTTTTAACTTGTCAATATTTTAATAACCCTATGTGAGTCTCTCAAATTTCTAAAACATTTTACCGTTAAGGGATAGCCAAAAGACACAAGCCTGGGTTTTAGTCTTTTGAAGACAAAAGGACAAACTGCAATGTAAGCCACAGCCACTGGGTGGCAATGCTTACCCACCAATTCTGTCTCCTAAGACAGGACAAAACAGCCAGTAAAGACCTGAGTTTGTAGACACAACTGGGCTTTTCTATTTTGCTATCAAAACGTGGTTGGTTTCGAGACTTGTTCTATGCTAGAAAATATTCATATTTCTGGATGGGCACAGTGGCTCACGCCTGTAATCCCAGCACTTTGGGAGGCCGAGGCGGTGGATCACCTGAGGTGAGGAGTTCGAGACCAGCCTGGCCAACATGGTGAAACCCCATCTCTACTAAAAATACAAAAAAATTAGCCCAGCGTGGTGGTGTCCGCCTGTAATCCCAGGTACGTAGGAGGCCAAGGCACGAGAATCGCTTGAACCCAGGAAGCAGATGTTGCAGTGAGCCGAGATCGCTTCTACTGTACTCCAGCCTGGATGACAGAGAGAGAGAGAGAGAGAAAAACTTGGCTGGTTTTATAGACTGCTTCTATGCTAGAAAATACTTGCATTTCTGTTCAAATTTTTGCTTGAAAAAGATGGTCCTACCATCAAATTATCAGCTATCGCATAGTATCCAAATGTCTGCTGATGTTAGCCAAGCTAATTTCTTTGCCACCTATGATGACATTTTCCTGTACACATTTTAATTATCTTCATGTTTGATGTAGCTGAAATTTTCTAGTCTGGGAAAGAGTGAACTTAATTAACCTTGCATTTTTGTTTGTTCATTTGTTTGTTTGAGATAGAGTCTAACTCTGTCGCCCAGGGTAGAGTGTGGTGGCAGGATCTTGGCTCACTGCAACCTCCACCTACCGGATTCAAGCAATTAGAGTGATTCTCCTGCCTCAGCCTCCCAAGTAGCTGGGACTACAGGCACCTGCCACCACACTCGGCTAATTTTTGTATTTTTAACTGAGACAGAGTTTCACCATGTTGGCCAGGCTAGCCTCCTTTGGGAGGCCAAGGCAGGCAGATCACGAGGTCAAGAGATCAAGACCATCCTGGCCAACATGGTGAAACCCGTTTCTACTAAAAATAAAAAAATTAGCTGGGTGTGGTGGCACACACCTGTAGTCCCAGCTACTTGGGAAGCTGAGGCAAGAGAGTCACTTGAACATGGGAGGTGGAGGTTGCAGTGAGCTGAGATAATGCCACCGCACTCCAGCCTGGCAACAGAGCAAGACTGTTGCGAAAAAAAAATTACATATGGGTAAGGCAAAAGGCTCCTTTAGCTACAGTCTCACATGTATATCTTGCCATAGAAAAAATATTATTTTGGCCAGGTGTCATGGCTCACATCTGTAATCCCAACACTTCGGAAGGCCAAAGCTGGAGGATCGCTTGAGGCCAGGAGTTTGAAACCAGCCTGGGCAACATAGTGAAACCCCGTCCCTACAAAAAAATATTTAAAAATCAGCCGGGTGTGATGGTGTATGCCTGTAGCTACTTGGGAAGCCCAGGCAGGAGGATTGCTTGAGCCCAGGAATTCAAGACCAGCCTAGGCAACATAGCAAGACACCATCTCAAAAAATAAAATAAAATAAATAAAACTTTTAAAAAAATAATAAATAATGTTAATATAAATACTCTAAGAAACAACCAAAAGATAAAAATAATTTTTAAAATGTGAATAGATGTTTTCCATTTGTTTTTCATAAGTTGTCCTTCAATATTATGAATAGGATTTGTTTTTACACATCCCAGAAAAACCTGATACACGCTTTCCCCACCCCCCTGCCCCCAGACAGGGTCTCACTCTGTCAACCAGGTTGGAGTACATTGGTGCGATCATAGCTCACTGCAGCCTCTGCAGCCTCAATCTCACCAGCTCTCACGATCCTCCCTCAGCCTCCCAAGTAGCTAGGACTACAGGCATGTGCCACCACACCTGGACAATCAAAATATTTTTTTTGCAAAGATGGGGGTCTGTGTTCCCCAGGCTAGACTCCAACTCCTGGGCTCAAGTGATCCTCCCACCTCAGCTTCCCAAAGTGCTGGGATTATAGGCATGAGCCACTGTGCCCAGCCTGCACTTTTTAAATGTTTGCCAATCTGCTACCTGAAACATACCTCATTTTTTATTTACTTTATATTTCTGTAATCTCTGGGAAAGTTGAGCATCTTATGGTTAGTAGCACTTCATGTCTCCTCTACTGAGAATTGCAAATCTACTCATATCCTTGGTGACATTTCTATTGGATTATTTCTTTTTTTTTTTTTTTGAGACAGAATCTCACTCTGTTGCCCAGTGCCCAGACTAAAGTGCAGTGGCCCGATCTCGGCTCACCACAACCTCCACCTCCTGGGTTCAAGTAATTCTCATGCCTCAGCCTCCCAAGTAGCTGGGACTGCAGGTGCGCATCACCACATCTGGCTAATTTTTGTATTTTTATTGGAGATGGGCTTCACCATATTGGCCAGGTTGGTCTCGAACTTGTGAACTCAGGTGATCTGCCTGTCTTGGCCTCCCAAAGTGCTGGAGTTACAGGCATGAGCCACCATGGCTAGACTAGGTTGTTTGTCTCTTATTAATTTGTACTTGACATATTTGCATAAAAACCCTTTGCTACCTGTCTAAATATTTTCTATTGTCTTTTTACTTTTTTTGTTTTTTGAGATGGAGTCTCACTCTCTTGCCGAGACTGGAGTGCAGTGGCGCGACCTCGGCTCACTGCAACCTCCAACTCCCGGGTTCAAGCGATTCTCCTCCCTCAACCTCCCGAGTAGCGGGGTTCACAGGCGCCTGCCACCATGCCCAGCTGATTTTTTTTATGTGTTGTTAGTAGAGAAGTGGTTTCACCATGTTGACCAGGTTAGTCTGGAACTCCTGACCTCAGGTGATCCACCCACCTCGGCCTCCCAGACTGCTAGGATTACAGGCATGAGCCACTATGCCCAATGCTTTTTACTTAATTTATGGTGTCTCTTGTCATAGGCAGTTTTAACTAGATGTAGTCAGCACTATTAATCATATTCATTAGTGTTTTGGCTTTCTGTATCATGTTAACGAAGAATCTCTGTTACTCAGTATATAAAGAAATTTTTTGTAATTTTTATAAGTTTTGTATTTTTCATCATGGTGTTCAGGCTGGTCTCAAACTCCTGGGCTCAAGCAGTCCTCCCACCTTAGCCACCCAAAGTGTTGGAATAACAGGATGGGCCACTATGGCTGAGTCACTTTTTTTTTTTTTTTTTTTTTTTTAAAGATGGGGTTTCACCATGTTGGCCAGGCTGGTCTTGAATTCCTGACCTCAAGTGATCCACCCACCTCAGCCTCCCAAAGTCCTAGAATTACAGGCGTGAGCTACCACGCCCGGCTTGACTTACTTTCATTTTTTATATTCAGGTTTAGAATTGACTTTTATGAATGGCATGACACCAGGCTCCATATTTATTAATATTTTTTCCAAAGGCATGTCTGATTGTCTAAAATAATTTATTGGCTAGTAAGGACTTTTTTTTTTTTTATATGGATTCTCGCTCACCGCAACCTCCGCCTCCTGGGTTCAAGTGATTCCCTTGCCTCAGTCTCCCAAGTAGCTGGGACTACAGACCCATGTCATCACACCTGGCTATTTTTTTTTTTTTTTTTTTTTAGTCGAGATGGAGTTTCACTGTGTTAGCCAGGATGGTCTGTATCTCCTGATCTGGTGATTTGCCCACCTCAGCCTCCCAAAGTGCTGAGATTACAGGCATGAGCCACCACTCCTGGCCATAAGGACTTTATCTGAAGATTCAAAATGCCGTTTATAACATATAGTTAATTTCCAAAAATACATAGGTCAGTTTTATGGAAACTGTTGATTTCTACTTCTTTATTCTTATACTAATATGACAAGGTTTCAACAGCTGCAACTTTATAATATGCTCTGATTTTTACTCAGCCAAATGTCTTCTTTGTTCTTGTCTATTCTTTTACAAAATTGCCTTTGCTATTCATAACATTTACTTTCACATAAATTTTAAAATCATCTTGTCAAGCTGCATTCAAAATCCTACTGGGATTTTGATTGAAATTACATTAAGTTCATGGGCAAATTGCAGGAAATTAACAAGGAAAAATCACATTTGACAATCTTCCGTCTTCCTATTCAGAAATGTGGTACCTACTGGCCCAGCATGGTGGCTCACGCCTGTAATCCCAGCACTTTGGGAGGCCAAGGTGGGTGAACAACTTGAGGTCAGGAATTCGAGACCAGCCTGGCCGATATGATGAAACCCCATCTCTACTAAAAATAAAAAAAGTTAGCCGGGTGTGGTGGCGCCTGCCTATAATCCCAGCTACTCAGCAGGCTGAGGCAGAGAATCACTTGAACCAGGAGAAGGAAGTTGCAGTGAATTGAGATCACGCCTCTGCACTACAACCTGGGTGACAAAGAGACACTCTGACTCAAAAAAAAAAAAAAAAAAAAAAAAAGAAAGAAGACAAGGAATGGAACGGAATGGAACGGAAAGGGAAGGAAAGGAAAGGAAACATGGTATTGCTCATGTTACAATTGGTTTTAGTCATTTGCTTCACTTCAGTGGATATAGCTCTCTGCTTGTAAATAAATAATTTCCATTTCCTGAGAACATACTCTGACAATTTTTTTAGGATACTGGTTTCCAAATTATTTTGATTACACATTCCTGGCCAGGCATAGTGGCTCACACCTGTAATCCCAGCACTTTGGGAGGCTGAGGCAGGTGGATACCTTGAGCCCTGGAGTTGGAGGCCAGCCTGAGCAACACAGTAAAATCCTGTCTCTACAGAAAAATATAAAAATTAGCCTATAGTCGCAGCTACTCAGGAGGCTGAGGTGGGAGGATCACTTGAGCCCAGGATGTGGAGGTTGCAGTGAGCCAAGAGTTCACCACTGCACTCCAGCCTGAACAACAGAATGAGACCCTGTCTCAAAAAACAAGAGGAGCTTAAACTGATTCCTATGAGTAAAATTTGTGAGCATGAAAAAAGTACATATAAATTATTTACACACACGATTATACTAATAAATAATATTATTTATTATTTATTATTCCTTAAACCCAGGAATTCGAGACCAGCCTGGAGAAAAACCAAGCTAAAACTTTTTACTCCTAATAGAAACTCTGTAATCACTGAAAGGGAACTGATGAAGTCAACTGAAGTCCTTGAAAGGGAATTAGCTGCCACAATGCCCAGCTAATTTTTGTTTTTGTTTTTTGTAAAGATGAGGTCTCACCACATTGGCCAGGTTAGTCTCAAACTCCTGGGCCTCAAGTGATCTGCCCACCTCAACCTCTCAAAGTGCTGGGATTCCAGGCGTGAGCCACCTCACCCGGCCTGGTTTATAGTTTTGATTATGTTCAGACAATCGTCTCTCCTCTCCTTTACAGATTTAAATTATTTATATATTAGATTACTTGAAGTTGTCCCAAAGCTCATTCATGTTTTCTTTTTAAATTTTTTTCTCTGTGGTAGTCACTATTGCTGGGCCTTCAAGTTCACTAACCTTTTCTTCTGCAATGTCTAGTTTGTCATTAATCTCATCCAGTGTCTTTTTTAGAAGAAAATCTCATTGTAGGCTGGGTGCCATGCCTCATGCCTGTAATCCCAGCACATTGGGAGGCCGAGGTGGGAGGATCACTTGAGGTCAGGAGTTTGAAACCAGCCTGGCCAACAAGGTGAAACCTCATCTCTACTAAAAATACAAAAATTAGCCGGGCATGGTGGTGAGATCTGTAATCCCAGCTACTTGGGAGGCTGAGGCAGGAGAATCACTTGAGCTTGGCAGAGGATGCAGTGAGCCAAGACTGCCCCACTGCACTCCAGCTTGGGCAACAGAGTGAGACTCTGCAAAAAACAAAACACACACAGAAAAAAATAAAGTGGCAGAATCTAGGCAAAGTTAAGAGCTGACAGAGGTATGTGAAGGAATGGTGTGGGGTTTGGAAAGAATAAAAGATGCTTCCAAGGCTTCTGGCCTGAGTAACTGGAGGAATGGAGTTTCATTCACTGAGATGGCAAAGACTGCAGGAGGAAGTGTGGGGAGTGTGAGACATGTTCTTCCTGAGATGTCTATTCATTCTCCAAGAGAAAAACAATTTTTTCTTACCAAGTCACTGTACAAGTGAAGATTTCAAAGCAGGCAGTTGGCTATATAGATGTGGAGTTTACAGGAATGGTCTGGGCTGGAAAGAAATATTTGGGAGACATAACCATATGAAAATGCAACCTTAAAATGTATTTCAGGCTCTAAGACTGGAGGAGATTCATCTAAGGAGTGAGAGCACACAGCAGAGATCCAGCACTGACTTGGGAACTGCACTATGTAAAGGCTGGGAAAAAGAGAAGGACCAGCAGCAGCCAGAACACCCAGCAGTGTTTCAACAAGGACGGAGTGGGTCGGGCACAGGGCTGCACGCCTGTAATCCCAGCACTTTGGGAGCAGAGACGGGAGGATCACATGAGCCCAAGAGTTTGAGATCAGCCTGGGCAGCACAGTGAGACCTCCATCTCTAGAAAAAAAAAAAAAACATTTTAACTAGCTGGGCATGGTGCCTGTAGCCCCAACTACTCAGGGGGACTGAGGTGGGAGGATTTCTTGAGCTGTGATCACAGATCAAGGTCCTGTCTCAAAAGGAAAAAAAAAAAAAAAGATTTAAAATATGAAGCAGGCTGGGTGCAGCACAAGGATCCCTTGAGCTTGAGGCCAGCCTGGGCAACATAGCAAGACCCCAGTCTCTACAATTTTTTAAAAAATTAGGTGTGGAGGTGAAAGCCTGCAGTCCCAGCTACTCAGGAACCTGAGGTGGGAGGATCACTTGAGCCTAGAGTAGAAGACCAGACTGGGGAACACAGACTCTGTCCCTACAAATATTTAAAAATTAGCCACTGCAATCCCAGTACTTTGGCAGGCCAAGGCAGGAGAATTTCTTGAGCCCAGGAGTTTGAATATGCAGTGAACTATTATGACACCACTGCACTCCAGCCTGGGCAACAGAAACCTTGTCTCATAAAAAAAAAAAAAAAAAAAAGGCAAAAAAATGTCAATTCTGAGCCACAAGTAAATGATTTCTCTTATTCTCTTTTTGGGATATTTAAAATAAGTATGTGGTCAAATGCAGTTGCTCACACCTGTGATCCCAGCACTTTGGGAGGCGGAGGAGGGCGGATCACCTGAGGTTAGGAGTTTGAGACTTGCCTGGCTAACGTGGTGAAACCCCATCTCTACTAAAAATACAAAATTAGCCGGGCATGGTGGCGCAGGCCTGTAATCCCAGCTACTCGGGAGGCTGAGGCAGGCGAATCGGTTGAACCCAGGAGGCAGACGTTGCAATGAGCTGAGATTGAGACACTGCACTCCAGTCTGGGAGACAAGAATGAAATTCCATCTAAGAAATAAGAATACATATGTAATTATAATTTAGACTACCATAATGTTCGACTGTGCGCATGATCAGCTGGTGATCCCGACCCTATCAGAAAGGCTTAGGGCAGGATGTTGCAGTTTATCACAAACAATTTGAGGACTTTAAGGCCCTGATTCACTGGTCATTCCAGTGGTGACCCAACTGCTTTGCAACTACAAATTACAATC
>PVKP010042619.1:0-18194 GCA_004027715.1 Plecturocebus donacophilus
CGAGCCACAATCCCGAGCTGCTGCTACGCGGCCATTTTGGATCTCTCTCCCTGTTTTTTGTTTTATTTTGCTCATTTCTTTTCTTCTTCTCACACCGTAACAATGATATCGAAGCAGTAATTAACTTTTTGCTTTTCTCTCTGGCAACTCTTTTTTTTCACAGACTTGATTCTCTCAGGTTCAAACTCCAGAACCTTCATGTCTCACCTGGATTCTGATGATGCTATGGTAGACTTCTAATCTCTATCCACCTCTAATCACATCATCTTAATTGCCTATGTACTTGGACATTGTTCTTTGAATTCACAATTTTTTAAGTTAGCAATTACATAAGCAGAATATACAGGTACAAAAAAGGAAATAAAGTTACTAAATATATACTATAAAGAAATCAAGGTTTGGCTAGGAAAAGGTAAATAGCAGAGATAATATTTAAGTTGGAGAAGCGCCACCATTCCAGGCACAGATAACAGAACTGGACTTTTACATGACAGACAATTATTTTTACCTTATCTAAGCTACTGTTACTTGAGGTCTTTCTATTACTTATCTCTGAATCTAATTAAAGCTTAAACATTGGTTTCTTTGGGCCATAAAATAACAATAGCTAACATGAACTGCTTATCTATTAGTTTCCAAGACAGATGTGAAGAACCAAACATCTATTACCGCATTTAATCTTCACACAACTCTCTGAGTTGATTGCCACTATCATTCTCATTTTAGAAAAAACGTTTTTTAAGGCACCTGCTTCAGGGTCCTAGAGTCAGAAAGTGATTAAGCTGGGATTCTACTCTTCACCACATCTCCATTCTTCTTTCTCTCACAGGTACTTCATAACAACATTTGGACTGCTATGTTATTAAATTATAAAGCACTAACCTGTTAGATAAACCAACCTTCTAAAAAGACTTTTTAATTACTTTGTTTCAGTTACTGAAGGAGCCAGTGAAAAGAACAAAGATCTTTTCACTCAGGGTCCAGATCCAGCCGTAGCAGGGTTTTCTTTCCCTTACTTACTGAATTTATGAAAGGTTCAGGCCTGAGAACTTTTTGTAACTGGTCCTTCAGATATAAATAGCAGTGTTTATTGTATCACATAAAGATGCTGAGAGGATTTGTTTTATGGTTCAGAGAAGTATTGAAGCACAACTTTTCAATACTTAAGATAATTTTTACAAGTGAGGAATTGCTTTTGTCTGTTTGCCCTGTGACCTGACTACAGTGGCCTAAAAATTAGGGCTGTTTACTATTAGGCGGCAAAAAAGAACTCATCTCAGCTGAATCAGGCCCCTTTAAGGAGATTTCCAGGAAGCCCCATTTAAAGACATTCCTCATACATCTTATTGATTGTCCACCTATAAATACAAGGAAAGTTTAGAAATGCAGCTTGGTACCTGGCTGTCATTAGCTTAGTACATGGCTGTCCCAAATACAATCTGTTGCTAAGGTAGAGAAGGAGAGATACAGAGGGCAAACAGCAGTCTCAGCCAAAGGACTAACCACCATGGGTAGAGCACACAGACCTTCACTGTTGACTCTGCTTACCCCTAACTCTAGACCTTCACAGGGAGTGTGGATGGTTTCAACCAACATGCAACACAACACGCTTTTCTCTTCTGAAGGTCAGCGTATCAGGCAGAGAATAAGACAGCAAAGAACCTGGAAGATGCTGGGATGTCTGCTTCCAGTTTAGGAGATGATGGCTCCTTTGTTCTTCTAATTGGACTTCTTTTGAGTATTAATTGAGGTAACAGTTTTGTTATTAGAAAATGGAAATTTTTCACCTTGGTTCTGATGCTGCACTGAAAACCTGACATTTTAATTCTTTTTAAGTGTCCTTATTAAAAGCAACACAAAGAAAATACATTGCATGTAAATCCTTTTATTTTTCATCTGAAAATAACATCAGTTATTGCATCATCTGAAAAGAAGTAATCTCTTCCAGTTAATCAATGTCATTGCCTTTGAATATTCAGTTCCTGTCAACACAGAATTTGAAACTTCAAATTGAGTAGTATTAGTTAATGATTTTCAGCACTACTAAATGACCTTCTGTAACCTGTCATCTGGGAAAATAGAAACAAAGGGATCTTTCCAGTAATTGCAGTTATTGGAATTATTTAGCATATGCTTAAAATTTTAAAAATTTAAATATGTTTATATATGACAATATGCAAATTTAGATGATTAACATGATGTAGTTGCATCAATAATATGAGATTATAATTAACTTTTGTAAGCCTTAATGCCATTAGTTTAGATAAATTTAAAATTCCTCTAAAAGTCAAGCCTTCCTGGATTATAAATTGTTCTATTATAAAGACACATGCACACATATGTTCACTGCAGCACTGTTTCTAATAACAAAGACTTGGAACCAACCCAAATGCCCATCAATGATAGACTGGGTAAAGAAAATGTGGCACATATACACCATGGAATATTAGGCAGCCATAAGAAAGGATGAGCTCATGTCCTTTGCAGGGACATGGATGAATCTGGAAACCATCATTCTTGGCAAATTGACACAAGAACAGAAAACCAAACACTGCATGTTCTCACTCACAAGTGGTGTTGAACAATGAGAATGTATGGACACAGGGAGGAGAACATCACACACTGGGGTCTGTTGAGGGACAGGGGGCTAGGGGAGGTACAGCAGGGTGTGGGGAGATTGAGGAAGGATAACATTAGGAGAAATACCTAATGTAGGTGAAGGGGGAATGAAGGCAGCAAACTGCCATGGCCTGTGTATACCTATGTAACAATCCTGCAAGATCTGCACATGTACCCCAGAACTTAAACTAAAATTAAAAAAAAAAAAATTACAGAACTTATTATCAAAAAAACAAAAAAAGTTAAACCTTCCTTACATTTGGCTGTCAATCAAGCACTTCCCTCTGGGTTCTCCATCTTGGAAACAGATATCAGTTTTCTCCCAGGTATCCAAGCCAGAGCATGTTAACAGGAAAACCAAATTCTGTAAGATATTTAAAGAGGCTTACTCTGAGCCAATATGAGTGACCATGCCCCAGGGTACAGTCTCAAGATATCCTGAAAAAGTATGACCAAGGCAGTCAGGTTACAGTTTTGCTTTGTGCATTTTAGGAAGACAAGAATTGTAAGTAAATTCATAAATCAACACATGGAGGGTATACATGGATTTAGCCTAAAGAGGCAAGATATGTTGAAGTGAGGAGGTGAGAGGAGAGGTGAGGGGTGGGTTTGGGGGCTCACAGGTTGTAAGTGGATTCAAAGATTTTCTAATTGGCAATTGATTGAAAGAGTTAAGCTTTGTCTAAAGATTTGAAGTCTGTAGAAAGAAATGTTTGAGTTAAGATAAGAGGGGAGTGTGGAGACCAAGATTCTAATAAGATAATGTACATGAAGACTCCAGATAGCAGCCTTCAGAGAGAATAGATGATAAATGTCTCTCTTCAGACCTTAAAGGTGTCAGACTCTCATTTAACCTCTCCTAGATCCAGGAAAGACCTAGAAAGGGAAGTTCTGGCTACATTAATGAAAATTCTTTACAGATGCAAGTTTCCACCGCAAGACATGGTTTTGCAGGCCATTTCAAAATATGTCAAATAAATATATTTAGAGGTGAAATATTTTTATTTCCTTCAGGGTGTGTTATCTGTCATGTGATGCTATACCAGAGTCAGGTTGAAATTTAATATCTTATTGACACAAATAAGATTGACAGAAATAAGCTTGACACTCTAATCTTATCCCTGTCACACCCTTATACACATCCTTGATCCAACCTCATTGAACAGTCTGTTTTGTCGGTCTTAGGATCACTATTTCAATGTTAATGCTGGTCAATTGTGCTTAAACCCCTAAAGCGAGAAGGTATGATTTCCCTTCCCATCATGGACAGGAATGCAGTTTTTCAGGTTTTTCTGGGCCCCCCTTGACCAAGAAGGGCTCAGTTTAGTAGCCCTTCTACTAAAGGGCTAGGGAGGCCTTCTATTAAAGGGCTGGGGAGGCCTAGGGTTTTACTTTTGGTTAACAAGCATGAGAACCAACCTAGACTGTTCCCTTTCCCTCACGCCCACCCCCATCTAGTTAGTTACTTTGTCCTGAGGATTCCACCTTCCCGGTACTAATTGCACCTGCTCTGTACCTTTTCCAGGTCGCTGTTCTTGTTAAGGCCTTGTCATCTCTTAGTCGACAATGTTTCAGCAAGAGCCTCTGATGGGGTCCCTCTGGCCACAATTTTCACCCATTCAATCCATTCAAATCCTCTAGAGAAATATTTCTAAATTACAAATCTGAACTTGTCACTGCTCTCTTGTTGAAAATCCTTTATGGCTGTACAGTTTCCAGGATAAAGACCAGTCTCTTTGGCTTAGCATTTGTGGCTCTTTTGGGCCTTGCTTTTGTCCATCACTCTAATCTTATCTCTGTCACACCTTTATACACATCCTTGCTGCAACCTCACTGAACAACTAATTACTCCCTATGTATGTCATGCTGTTTACTACCTCTGTGACATTTCAATCCGTTCCCTCTAAAACTCCCCTGGAATCCCTTCCATTCTCTTCCTCAATGCTTTAGCATCTTCATCTTGTCCTTCCAAACTGCCCAAGTGCTACTCTTCAAAGAAACCCTCTTTCCTACCTGTCTCATTTAACTGCCCAGCCTCTGTGCTCTTAAATCATCCCCCATGCCTCTAGAAACAAGTCACTCTACTTGACCACTTGAAACTCCTTCAGCTATTAGGGTCTCACCACTAAAAAAGAAAGAGCTCCTGCAGGACAGGAGCCATGTTTTTTCTCTTTTGTATTCCTAAAGCCCAGCAGTGTCTGTCATAGGGTGGATGCCGAATAAAACTTTGGTAAGCAACATAAGGAAAGAATCACAGAGTTTGGAATATTAAGCAGTATCAGTTTCCGCAAGTACCCACAATCGCATGCTAAAACCATACAGCCTCTGCCATGCTGCATCCCAACCACCTTTCACCCATCTCTTACTGTCTGAGACTAACGCTGATGGTGAAGAGCCCAGCCTCGCTCTCAACAATTCTACTGGGGGAAAAAAATGAAGCACCTTTTCTTAACCTTTTGATTACATTTAAAACACAGAAGAGCTTGAACAGGAATGGAAATTACCCAACACAAGTGCTGCTCCTCCCCTTCTCACATTTATGGCAGACATAACTATCTGATGGGAGCACTCTGTCCTCAGATCTCAGAACCATTCTCCTATCAGCCCATGAGACAGCTGAGACTAATCAGTCAGCATGTGCTCTCCCTGAAGTAAATTAACAGGTATGTGTGACATAGAAACACGAAACTATTGGAAGTTAGCACATGGGTCCCTCTAGACTGGGCTAGTGGCAAGTGTCCCTTCCATCTTCAGAATCCCTCTCCTGTTCCTTCTGGGAAAGTTTCTTACCCACTCCAAACACGGGGCTTGAATGGATGCTGCCTTTTCTCATAGGCAAGAGTGGGCACCAGTCTAAAGGTGACTTCATTATAATTCTTTTCTGCGATTTTAAAACTCAACGCTGTTAGTGTCACTATCAGTGTTGAGTTTTAAAATAGCAGAGGCAAAGTGAAATGGGTATGATCTACTAGTAGTATTAGGTTGGTGCAAGGAAGTAATTGTGGTTTTTGCCATTACTTTTAGTGGCAAAACTGCAATTACTTTTTCACCAACCTAATATAATCGAGTCATTGTGTAGTAGTATAATTGAGGAGCTTATAGCAATATAATCAAGGAGAGAGAGGCTCAGGAGCCATTGGTCCCCATTTTCACCTCCATGCTAACAAATCCATCTGCCATAGGAGAGAAACCAGGTGCAATAAAGAGCAAGTCTTGAAGGTTACTAGTGATGAAGACCCTAAGCCCCAATCAGGCATCACATGTCAGCTCTTCCCACAGATAGTGGCATGCCCTAAAATCTTTCCAATATGTCTCTGCTGACCTTAAACTCACTCAAGTTGGTTATCTGTCACTTGTAACCCAAATAATTCTGACTAATTCAGAACTGTAATATCTAGGGTCTTAATATTCATATAATTTAGCAAGACTTAGCCAAGAATTTGTGGCTTTAAAGGTGTTATGAGAAGAGTTGTAAAACTTCGGCAAACAACGTAATCTACCCTTTACTGCCATAAGCTATAAAACAGTGACTGATATGTTAATATTTTTACATTTGATTATTACAAAACTCTTTTATCTTTTCTGGGAAGCACTAGAGTCCATTTCTGTCCTATCACTAATTAGTCATGCAGTCATTTAGCCCAGCCAGTCTTCAGCCATGCATATTTTTAAAGCAAGCACAATTCTTCCATGTACAAGCTTTTGAAAATATTTGGCAAACATCAATTTAATATCTTTAGAGTACTTGAATAAGAAAAAGATAAACATTCCAGCAGAAAACAAACAAAAGATGTGAACAAGCAATTCACAAAAAGATATAAAGTTAATAGAACCTTGAAATAACCTTAACCACATTTATCACCAAAGACATAAAAGTTAATACAACTGAGGTATAATTTGCTGACTTTCACATCACCAAAGACTTAAAAGATACATAATTGGTAATACTGTTGAAGGTATTTGGGATCCAGAATTCTTATACCTTGATCTTACAAGATTTCTACAGGCAATGCAAAAAGGCATAGTAATATTATATTGTGTATTATACCCTTTAGCCCAGCTATCCCATTATGGGCAATTTATCCTAGAGAAATATCAAAAAAAGTGTGCAAAGATGTCTGTACAAGTTCTGAACATGGAAGTGTATCATGGTAGCGTTTATCATGTATAAAATAGGAACAACCTAAATTTCCATCAATCAGATATTGGCAAAATATAAGATCATAGTGAATCCAATCAGTAGACCATTACACAATTTTATCAAAGGGAAGAGTTAGATCTACATGCCTACAATAGTGGCAACCCTAGAAAAGTGTTTGGTGTTGAGTATGTGCTCAATAAATAGTAGTTAAATGAGTGAATCATTTTTTAAAAGGTGTCAGCTATTATGATACATTAAAATATTAAGAGTTAAAACATGATCCTATTTCTCTAAAACAAAAATTAGTTGTTTGTATACATGCACAAACATGTTTAGGTTAAGATATGTAAGGTTTTGTAGTGCTTATGTTCTAGAGGTTTGACAGGGAAACTTTCACTTTCCATTTAATATACTTCTGTACTTTTTGTTTGCTTCTTTTTACAGTATGTATTGCTCTTATTTATGAATTTATTAACTGAATAACTAATATATGAATACAATCTCATTTATAAAATATTACACTATATAATAGAATTATGCTGTCTTGACCAATCTCAAATTACAGTCCCCTTTCCAGAAATAAGACTACTGACAGCGTATTCTTCTAGACCTTTTTCTGCATGTTTAACCACACTGGTTTAGGTTTACTGGGTGCTATTTTTCCCCTTAAATTATATTATACTGTATGTACTACTCAACTACTTTCTGGTTTTATTTAACAATATGTCCTGGGAGTCTTTATATGTAAGATATAGAGGTGTATCTTACTCTTTTTAACTAAAGCATAATATTCAATACCATAGTTGTACTCTAAAATTATGTAACCATTATTTTGTTGATAGAAATTTAGGTATTTGGCATTGTTTTGTTTTTCAAACTTGGCCTAATTGAAACATTGGTACAATTACAATTTTTGAATAAGACTTTTTACACACATTTCCTAGCTGTTCTTTTTTTTTTTTTTTTTTTTTTTTTTTTTTTTTTTTTTTGAGACAGAGTCTTGCTGTGTCACTCAGGCTGGAGTGCAATGGTGTAGTCTTGGTTCACTGCAACCTCTGCCTCCTGGGTTCAAGCAATTTTCCTGCCTCAGCCTCTTGAGTAGCTGGGACTACCGGCATGGGCCACCACACCCGGCTAATTTTTTGTATTTTTATTATTTAATTATTTATTTATTTTATAGAGATGGGGTTTAACGATGTTGGCCAGGCTGGTCTTGAACTCCTGACCTCAGGTGATCCGCCCACCTCAGACTCCCAAAGTGCTGGGATTACAGGCATGCCACCATGCCCAGCCAATTTTTTGTATTTTTAGTAGAGACGGAGTTTCACTGTGTTAGCCAGGATGGTCTCAATCTCCTGACCTCATGATCTGCCTGCCTCGGCCTCCGAAAGTGCTGGGATTACAGGTGTGAGACACCGTGCCCGGCCCACCTAGCTGTTCTTTAGATAGATATCTGGAAATTGAATTGCTTAGTTAATATAAAACCCATTAAAATTCTTCATAATTATAAATAGGCACTGCCCAAATGCATGTCAAAACAACTCTATGCTTACACCTACAGTATGTATTTTCTGTACACTGCTGTGATACACAATAGGTTATTTTTTCTAATCCTCTCCCTTCCTTCACCCTCCTCCCTCATGCAGGACCCAGTATGTGTTGTTCCCCCTATGTGTCCATGTGTTCTAATCATTTATCTGCCACTTATAAGTACAAACATGGTATTTTGTTTTGTTCCTGCCTTAGTTTGCAAAGGATAATGGCCTCCAGCTCCATTCATGTTCCCGCAAAGGACCTGATCTCATTCTTTTTTGTGGCTGCATAGTATTCCATGCTGTATATGTACTAGATTTTCCTAATCCAGTCTACCATTGATGGACATTTAGGTTGATTTCATGTCTTTGCTATTGTGACAAGTGTTGCAGTGAACATCTGCATGCATGTATCTTCACAATGGAATGATCATACTCCTTTGAGTATATATCCAGTAATGGGATTGTTGGGTCAAATGGTAGTTCTGTTTTTAGCTCTTTGAGTAATCGCCATACTGTTTTCCACTATGGCAGAACTAATTTACATTCCCACCAGCAGTACCTAAGTGTTCCCTTTTCTCTGCAACGTCTCTGTGCCTAGTTTTGTACTGTGGCAATGTCACACAGGAATGGGGCACTGGCAGGGAGAGGGTGCACTCATGCTGGCAGCAGTTGTATGGCAGGGGTAAGGGGCATGCAGACCCACAGGTTTACGGAAAAGGGAAGCAAGGACCACCGGTGCACACACATACTGGCAAAGTGATGTGGGAGGGTGGTGTGGACAAGTACAAATCAGCACAGGGGAGGCTGAAAGTAGGGGAGGGCATGGGTAGCCTGGTACGTGTCCATGTGGGCCACTGTGCTGGAACTCTCTGTTGGTCACACTGTCTGCCCACACAGGCACTATCATGCAGGCCCCAGGGGGTACCTCCCCTCTGGGCTGCACTACAAGCAGGTGCATCCACGCTGGGGCCCCAGAAGAGACCAGCAGACTGAAGGATGCTCAGGTCAGACCAGCTCCCTCTCATGGGCAGGTCCACCCTGCAGAGTTCAGGTCTGACAGTTCTCCTAGCAATGAAGAGTCATGTGGGAGCAAGTTAAGCCTAAGGAAACAGGCATTCCTGGACATGCTCCACTGAGATGTTCCTGCACCAAACACTCTGGGCTCTGCACTGACTGGAGCCCCTACCACTTCTCTAATCAGCTCTCCCTGCCAACTCAAGTGTCTATGGTGGTCACGGGCTTTCCTTCAGCTGGGATTCCAGAGGCCTGTGGCAAGAGCAGGCTATTCCTTGCCTATTTGGTTAACCCATTCCCTCACAGTCCCTGGGGTCAGGAACAAGTCATGGTGTGCATGGTAGCCCTATGCATGGTTCTCAGCCTCTATCCCCTTCAGCCCCACTTCTGTGTCTTCCCTCCAGCTGCTCTCAATGCCTTCCCTCTGAAGATCTGCTAGGGGTGCGCCAGTCCTCCTGGTGTCCCAGTCCCTCGGTGGCAGCTGTTCCTCCTGGCGGCATCTAGCTGGCCATTTTGCCCCTCAATCTATTGATTTTATCTTCTTCAAAGAGACCTTGTATCTTCTAATGTTAGAAAAACAGATATATTTTATCACTTTTATAATTTTAACCTTAAATTAACATCATTATTCCTTCAGAAATTTATTTTTTGTAAATGGTTATAAGTTAAATAAAAAACACTGATAGTTAATTGTCCCCATAAAAATAAATTCAATAAAAATTGAATTGACATCATATTTCTACTGAGTTTAAATGCCATTTTAAAAATAAATTTTCATATCTACCTGGGTCAGTTTTTGTATTTGACCATGTTTTTATTTCATCTGTTTATATATCCCTGCAAAAATACCATACCAAGTTTTGATATCTCATTGGGCAAGCCTTCCCTTTCATTTTAAAATAATTTCATCTATTTTTATCTATTTTTCTTTACCAGATTTATTTTAGAATTTAGTTAATTTCCATGAAAAAGTATGTTGGAATCTTTTATTAATTGGGGGTTGACAACTTTCAATGAAGAGTATTCCTTTTTCCAGAATGTAGTAGACATTTTTATTTCTTCAGATGTTCTTTCATAACTTTCAGTAAACTTTTATGTGAATGTTTCTTACTCACTGTTTGTTTTTAAAATGTAGTTGAGGACCAGGAATGGTAGCTCACGCCTGTAATCCCAGCACTTTGAGGGGCTGAGGTAGCAGATTACTTGAGGTCAAGAGTTTGATACCAGGCCATAACCAAGATGGCAAAACCCTAACTCTACTAAAAATACAGAAATTAGCTGGTGTGGTGGTGCACACCTGTAATCCCAGCTCCTCGGATGACTGAGACACAAGAATTACTTGAACCCAGGAGGTGGAAGTTGCAGTGAGCCCAGATCAAGCCACTGCACTCCAGCCTAGGCAACAGAGTGAGACTCTTGTCTCCAGAAATAAATAAATAAATGTAGTTAATGATTTCTCTCTTACTCAATCAGACATTTTCCTATATTTTTATTTTACATTTACTTTTATTAAGATTTTAAAAGTTTTATATCATTTAAATTTATGTTATATTTAAATTTAAAAAGCAAATGGACTTGAATTTGTCTAAGCTTTTTACTAAAATGTTAAATCCAATTGAGGCACGTGTGTTAAAGACAAAACTATTTCCTATAATAGATTCTAACTAGTTATTGCTATGCACAGGAGAGCTATTGATTTTTTTCTAACTTGATCATTGCAGAGTACTTTCTGGAATACATCAGTCTTAGCAGTTCTATGGGTCATTTTATTCTTTGGATTTTTTTTTTTTTTTTTTAGATAGGCAACGATAATGCCTACAAATGAAAATATCCAATCAGAATGCTTTTGACTGTGAATAATGGCCACAGACTCAAACAATAAAGAGATTTATAATGTACATAGTGCACACCCTGAGGCGAATGCTCCAGACTTGGTTAGTACAGCATCTTGAAGATGTGTCATTGCTGGTCCAGGTTTTTACATCTTTCTAATTCCAACATATAAGCTTTTTCTTAGGCTAGTTCTCCTCATGATTACAAAATGTCTGCAGCAGCTCCAGATAGCACATCCAGTATGACAATTAAAAATGAACAAAATTTGGGTTCTTATTAGCAAGGAAAGAGGTGAATAATTGCTGGATCTATCACACTTTTTCAATACATATAATTATTATTTCATTTTTTATTTTCTGCCTTAACACGTTACCAAAAATTTCTTTCATGACAGTAATAGCAGCAATAGTAGGAATCCTTGTCTTAAATTTAATTGAAATGCATCTACACCATTTGAATAGTATGTAACAAATAATTCTACACTATTTGAATACTACTGACTGTGGATTAAGAGTTGACAAATTCAAAGCCACTTGGCCAGTGACCTGTTTTTGTATAACCTGAGAGCTGCAAGAGCTATTATGTTTTTAAAGGGTTGTAGAGAAATAGCAGCAGTGAAAAAGGAGAAATGAGGAGGAGGAGGAGGAGGGAGGATATGCAACAGAGACAGCAAGTAGCCTGCAAAGCCTACAATATTTACTATTTGCCCCATGAGAAAAAGTTTGACAACCCCTGCTATAGATTGTGCTCCAACATACCATTATCCTTCATCAAGTTTAAAAAATTAAATGATTTCTAGTTTTCTAATTTTTTTTATAGTTTAACATATTTTAATAGCAAACTTACAGGAACAGCACAGAAGACAGACAACGTTAAAAACATGTACTTGCATGTAGGAAAACTAATTGCTTTTAAAATCAGGAATGACTGTTAAATTTTATCAAATGATTTTACACCGTCTATTAAAATGATCATATGATTTATTTCCTTTAGTCTGTAAATGTAGAGAATTACATTAATAGATTTTCTGATGTTGAAGCATTCTTGATTTTCCATGATAAATTGTATTTGATTACAGTTTGAAGATTTTCTTTTCATTCTCTGTTGGATTTGAGTGATATCTGTGTGGCTAATCTAATGGCCAACTCTCATTACTCATAGTAGGTAATGTATCGGTGGTATTTGGCATGATACATCACTCCTTCCTCTTTGGAACACTTTCTTTACTTTCAGGACAGAATAGATTTATCATCTTTCTATTACTCAATTCCTTTCTTCTTGCTCACATTTATTCATTCCAAGGTTAAATCCTAGGAAATGTTCCTTTCTCTACCCTCATTCTCTCTCTGGCTAATCCCAACTCTCTCATAGCTTTGAATTCCACACGTAGACTGATGATTTAAAGACATATTCAGCGTGGCCAAACACAGTGGCTCACGCCTGTAATCCCAGCATTTTGAGAGGCCAAGGTGGATGGATCACTTGAGGATGGGAGTTTGAGACCAGCCTGGCCAACATGGTGAAACCCCATCTCTACTAAAAATACAAAAGTTAGCCAGGCATGGTAGTACCAGCCTGTAGTCCCAGCTACTTGGGGAACTGAGGTGGGAGGATCACTTGAGCCTGAGATGTCAAGGCTACAGTGAACCATGTTCGTACCGCTGCACTCCAGCCTGGGTGACAAAGTGAGACCCAGGCTCTGGGGATCCAGCAAATGTGCCACTGCACCCAGCCCCTTTTAATGTTAAGAACATTAAATAACGTTCTTAACTTGGATTTCATTTGGTATGATACAAATATTTTTATACTTGCCTTTTTGTTACATTCACCTGATAAATCAGTTGCCAATTCTTTATTTTCTACTTTTCTGAGTTATTTCATGGTGAAATTTTATCGTTCCAACCTAAAAGTGTTTGTCTTTTAATATTTCTGATTATTGATATTTTTGGACTTTATGACCATTATATTTTGCTTTCTTTCTACTATGCCTTCTTGTTTTTTCTCTTTGCATCCTTTTACTCTGTAAATTAAATCTTCTTTCTTTTATTTCATATATGTCTTTTCTAGTGGTGAGCCCTATTTATCAAATTTACAGACATTTAAATTTGATTTTTATCCAAGTAATATTTTCATATACATTAGAAAAATTAGATGGTGCTAAAAAGCCTATGAAGAATATCAGGTTTTACCCAATCTGTCCTCTGAGATGGTGAGAGACAGGCAGAATGAGCATCCAGACTATCTCAGGAGCTGGCCTCCAGGCTCCTGGTTCCTCCTGGCACGGCAGCCACCAGGACATCCACTCTTCCTCTGGGGCTTCCACATACAGCTCCTCCTGGGAAGGTGCCTCCTGGCCCCTGCCTGGCACAGCACCGGGCTGCTCTCACTCTGGTACCCAGTTCTTCCTCTGACTGTGTCAGCAGAGCTCCATCCTGCTCTGCGTATTCCCTCCAAGACCCCACTAAAGCCACTCCCATCTTTGGCAGAAAGTTTGGGACTGTAGTTCTCCCCATTTGTTTCTCATCTTTTAGGACTTTCTCACCACTTCTGGTCTACAGAACACACCAGCACCCCTTCTCATCTTCTAGTTAGAGACGTCATCTCTCACTGGGGTGAGTGGGAGGCAGAAAGATGGGCTCAATCCACCATATTGTGCCGACTCCCAGGTATTCCTTTGATCATTAGGGGGGAAAAATGGACATGTTTTTATTTGGAAAAGTAATAATTCAGAGTTGCTTGATGATATCAAATGAGGTGAGGAGGTACGTTGGACACTTAGGCCCCAAAATTTGGGAGATGTGCATGAGGATATTGTCATGTCTTATCTGACGTTCTAGTTCCTGCCTTCCCAAGTCCCTCTCTCATGGCTTACTCGTGTTCCACCACCATATATACACTGCCCTTTCCCAGTTCCCATCCCAGTCCTGACTTGTTGCAGGAAACATTAATAGCAATTCTCCCTAGATGTGTGAGTTGATGGATAAATTAATAAATAGGTCAATGAATTGGGAGACATCATTCATCAAAATTCAAGGGATCTTTATCCTCAATATTCCAGAGACAGTTTAGTTTTGACTTTGAACTGAGTACTGTGCTTTAAAGATTCTTGGTGCAGCAGAGAAAAAAACATGGACTCAGGAAAATCAGAATTGGGTTTACATCCCAGTGCTGCTCTCACTAGCTAGTTTACTTTGGTCTGGTTACTTAACCTTTTTGAGTTTCAGTTTCATAACCTGTAAAACTGAAATAAGAACACCTTCTCTTGGCCAGGCATGGTGGCTCGCGCCTGTAATCCCAGCACTTTGGAAGGCCAAGGCGGGCAGATCACCTGAGGTCAGGAGTTTGATACCAGCCTGGCTAACATGGTGAAACCCCGTTGCTACCAAAAATTTAAAAAATTAGCCAGGCATGGTGGTTGGTGCCTGTAATCCCAGCTACTTGGGAGGCTGAGGCAGGAGAATTGCTTGAACCCAGGAGGCAGAGGTTGCAGTTAGCCAAGATAGTGCCATTGCACTCCAGCTTGGGCAACAAGAGCAAAACTCCATCTCAAAATAATAATAATAAAACAAAACACCTTCTCTGAAAATAATAACAGTGACTATCTTGTATACTTTGTCCCAAGGCACCATCAGCTCTCACTGTGTTAATGGAAAGCTCCTGAATGCACTCCGTCTTCACTGCTGCTCTCCCTTTCCTGCCCAGCAGCCTGTCAGATCATGTCAGTCTCTGAGATTCAGAGGGTCTCCTCCATTTCACTCAGAGTAAAAGCCCAAGTCCCTACTACTATAGTCCAACCAGATCTGATCTCTTGTTAGGTCTCTGACCTCTTACTCTGCTTCTCTCCCCTCACTCACCACAGACCAGCTCCACAGGCTTCCTTGCTATGCTTCAAACACACCAACTATGCTTCTACCTCAGGATCTTGGCACTGACTCTACTCTCTGCCTGGAGTGCTCTTCTCCAGGTCTCTGTTCGGTTTTCTGTACTCAAATAGCATCCTCTTAGTTAGGACTCTTTGGTGTTTTGCCAAAAAGTTCAACCATCTCTTCTCCCAGATACCTTCTCTGCACTGGTTTTTCCCCTTAGCAGTTATCACTAATTAACAGCAATAAACCTAGTGTGTCCTCTCCGCAATTCATACGTTGAAACCCTAACCCCGATGTAATTTCATTAGGAGGTAGGGCCTCTGGTAGGTGACTATGTAGAGAGAGTAGAGCCCTCATGCATGGGACTAGTGCCTTTACACAAGAAACCCCAGAGAGAAGCCTCAGCCCTTCCACCATGTGAAAACACAGCAAGAAAACACCGTCTGTGAACCAGAAAGCTGGCTCTCACCAGACAACAAATCTGCTGGCACCTTGATCTTGGACTTCCCAGCCTCTACCACCATGAAAAATACATTTCTGTTGTTTATAAGCCATTTGTCTATCATATTTTGTTATAGCAGCCTGAACAGACTAAGACACTAACATACAATATATTTTACTTACTTATGTTAGCTATTGTCTAGTTCTACAACTAGAATGGAAGCTCCATGTAGACAAGGATTTATTTCTATTCTGATCACTTGTATTCTAGCACCAAGAATCTGTTCTGGCCCATAGTAGATGCTCAAGACATATTTGTTGAATTAATGAAGAATAATTAGAGATAGTGTTTGTAAAGCAAAAAAAGTATAGGGTAGCAGTCCAGAGTGCAGCTTTTGAAACCAAACTATGTAATTTCCAAATTAGCTTTAATGTTTAGTAGGCGTGTTACCTTGGGAAAGTTTCTTAACCTCCCTGCTCTTTGGTTTTGTCATCTCTCATATGGAACATATTATAGTATCTATGCACAGAGTTGTTGGGAAGATTAAAGAATATATGTAAAGTGTCAAGGATAACGGCTGACACATCGGAAGCTGTCAAAAAGGTATAGCAGTTGTGATGGACATATCAGCCCACAGTAGGTGTTTTGATAGTAGTTGTAAACATTATTAAACTCAATCTTAAGAGGTTGGGGCATCAGAGAATGAGTAGGTTTAAGAGGTGGAGGATGTGGTTGTCTGGACATTAGAACTGAAAAAGCAAGCTTGTGAACTGCAGGGGAGTCTGTGCCTAAGCTGACCATCTCTAATTCAACTATATGTATGCAGCTAAGCCAAAAACACCTGTACTCCAGAGAGCTGAGTAAGCACAATATGATTAAAGGAGAAGTGGCACCACATTGGACAAAGGGTCAAGGCTGCGGTCACAAGGTTGTTCTAAGTCAGAAGGCTCACTTCATTTCTCTGGGAGTGCAGAGGATAATTAAACAGAGGGGAGCACATAGGCCTTCTGTTTCAGAGTCCACTGAGCAGTCTTGTAACAGCTGAATGAGGAGGCAGGCACAGGAGATTATTAACTATCCCATAAGCAAAGGCACATAAAAGCAACATTGTCCTTTATCAGCAAATTCCATTGCAGACATATCATCCAGTGACAGAAAAGTAATCCTGGAAGCAAAGGAGCTATTCATCACATGATTCCCAAACAAGTCAGTACCTCCCTTCACCCAGCTTCTCTCCCTTCTGATGATGAGTTTGTCAATTTTGGAGAATTGGTACAAATTATTGCTATTCTCAAATCACATAAGTTGTTAGAGGACCTAAAATAATTACAGGTTTTTATTATTATTTAATTAATTATTATTATTTTATTATTATTCTAAGACTGTACTTATAAACTGCTAGCTGAAAAATACTTAAATGAGTTTGTTTTTTTGAATAACCAGTTTGATCTACTCTTGATGACTGAACTGCCTATTGTTATGTTATGGAGTCACTATCTAAGATTGATGCAAAAGTAATTTTAGTTTCAGACCATGAATTTTAAATCATTATAACTAGGCTCAAATGCCTCTTTATTAATCAAAATAGGAACCATTACAATCAACACATTTTTGCCAACAAGAAATAAGTTTGTTTATTCCTATAGTATAAAAATTCAAGCTTTGGGATTCGACAAACTCTTGGAAAGCATTTTCTGCATTCTGCTGGTTGTGGAAGCGTTTTCCCTGCAAAATGTTGCTGAGATGCTTGAAGAAGTGGTAGTTGGTTGGCAAGAGGTCAGGTGAATATGTTGGATGAGGCAAAACTTCGTAGCCCAATTTGTTCGACTTTTGAAGCATTGGTGTGTGATGTGCCTTCAGGCATGGTCGTGGAGAATTGTGCCCTTTCTGTTGACCAAGGCTGACTGCAGGTGGTGCAGTTTTTGGTGTGTCTCATCAATTTGCTGAGCCTACTTCTCAGATGTAATGGTTTCACCAGGATTCAGAAAGCTGTAGTGGATCATACCGGCAGCAGACCACCAGTGACCATGGCCATTTCTTGGTACAAGTTTGGCTTTTTGGGATGTGCTTTGGAGCTTCTTTCTTGGTCCACGCACTGAGCTGGTCGTCTTCAGTTGTCATATAAAATTCACTTTTCATTGCACAATCCGATCGAGAAATGGTTCGTCGTTGTTTTGTAGACTAAGAGAAGATGACATTTCAAAATGACAATTTTTAAAAAACTTTTGCTCCGCTTCTGAGGCATTTGTTTATCAAGCCTTTTCACCTTTCCATTTGTTTCAAATGATGAACAACCGTAGAATGGTTGACGTTGAGTTTGAGTTCTTGAGCAACTTCTTGTGTCGCTGTTAGAGGCTCAGCCTCCATGAGTGCTCTCAATCGGTTGTTGTCAACTTCCAGTGGCTAGCCACTATGCTCTTCATCTTCAAGGCTCTCTTCTCCTTTGCAAAACTTCTTGAACCACCACTTCTGGAACCACCATTGCACTGTACGTTTGTTCATTAGCAGTTCCTGGGCCAAATGCATTGTTGATATTGCCAGTTGTCTCTGCTGCTTCGTGACCCATTTTGAATTTGAATAAGAAAATTGTACAGATTTGCTTTTTGTCTAACATTATTTCCATAGTCTAAAATAAATATAAAATGAACAGCAAGTGATAAGTCATTAGCAAAAAAAACATAAAATGAGAAATATGGATTCGAATGATATACAACATAACCACATTTATTTAAGAATGTATTCCA
>PVKP010042620.1:0-17918 GCA_004027715.1 Plecturocebus donacophilus
AAAGAAGAAAGAAAGAAAGAAAGAAAGAAAGGAGGGCAGGCAGGCAAACTCTTTCTGACCATTTGGAAATTGTTCCTGCAGGCAGGGCTTGGACCTTAATCCCAGAAACCCTAAAGGTGCATTTCCTCTGTGGTCTTGGGGTGCGTCCAGTTTGGAGATTATACAAAAGAGGCCATGAGTCACTGCGTGTTATCCAAGGAGACTCCCAGCTACTCACACAATTGCCACTCTGGGATGCTGAAGAGAGAGGACTCCAGAAAACCTGTCTTCACCCCAAGTGATTTTTCGGGTGCTTCCTACCAAGCCTTCAAGAGGTGAGCCCCAGCTTTGGTCAATATGCCCAGAGAAGCAACTGGAAAGGTGACGCCATGCAGTAGAGAGTCCCTGGACAGGAGCTGTGGCCAGAGGAGTAGCTTCCAACTCACCAGGAATGTCTATTGGCCAAGCCCAAGGGGAAGCCAGCGAAAGGAGAGCCTATGGATGCTATTCAAATGGGGCAGCCTCCCAGGGCAGGCAGAGAAAGGTTGAGGAGTGGATGTAGGGAAGGAAAAAGAAGACCCCCAGCATGCCACTTTAGCCCTGTCCCTAGCAGAGTGCTTAGCACATAGTTGGAGCTCAACAAATATTTGTGGAGTGAATGAATGACAGCAGGATCTAGTTACCTCAAAGTTTTCTACTTTTGGATTTAACACATTGGTCTCTTCTCATAAGAATGCCCTCCTCTTCCTGTCTAAGTCATAACCCATCCTTCATCACTTGAGAACCAACCAACTCTGAGCCAGGAACCCTGATGATCCCTTCCCTGTTACTCCACCTGGATCCATCCCAAATCCTGTTGATTCCCTCTCTTTCACGTCTCTCACCTACCTATGGCCCTGTCTTAGTTCAGACCAAAGGCTGAGAGAAAGAAGCCAGGCATGAAAGAATACATACAGAATGATTCTATTTCTCTAAAAGTTTAGAAAATGCAAACTAATCCATAATGACAAGGGACAGATCAGTAGTTGCCCAGGGGGCAGGGAGGAGAAGGAAGAAGGGATTATAAAGGGACAGGAGGTGACTCTGGGGAGGTGTCAGGTGTGTACCTTGTTGGTTTCTGAGGCATATAAATATGTCAAAACTCATCAAATTGTACACTTTAAATATAGGCAGTTTATTCTACATTAAATGTTCCTCAATCAAGCTGGACTTCCCACCACAAAGAAATCCAAATCCTCACAAAATTTTCACAGATCTCCCCATCTCCTAAAAATGCCTAGGTCACTGCTTGTTGGACCCTTGCATTCACTCATCCCCTGGTTATTTAGGGAGCATCTGCTAAGAGCCAGACACTGGGCTAGATGCCGGCAAGAGGTGTGGGTAGAGAACAGCCCCAGCCCTCCATGAGCTCAGTGCCCTATTGGGAAATAAACAACTGAGCTATGGGGCTATGAAAGGTTTCCTGAAGGGAATATGTTCCAGAGAAGACCCAAGAGGCAAGATAGGCAGGTGGAAGTGGGAGGAAGAACAGTTAAGATCAAAGGAACAACAGGCTAGGAAGGGAGTGAACACACTGGACAATGCAGTCAAAGGATAGAAAACTGGGAGAGAAGGCTGGTGCAGTGGCTCATGCCTGTAATCCCAGCACTTTGGGAGGCTGAGGCAGGCAGATCCTGGCCAGCATGGTGAAACCTGGTCTCTACTAAAAATACAAAGATTAGCCAGGCATGGTGGTGCGCATCTGTAGTTCCAGTTACTCAGGAGGGTGAGGCAAGGGAATTGCTTGAACCCAGGAGGCAGAGGTTGCAGTGAGTGGAGATTGCACCATTGCACTCCAGCCTGGCAATAGAGCAAGACTCCATCTCAAAAAAAAAAAAAAAAAAAAAGAAAAGAAAAGAAAACAGAGAGAAAGAAGCAAGAGATGATGTAAAGGAAGGGGACAGGGGCTTGGAAACTAACTATGGGGTTGGGATTTTATCCTGACACCAATAAGGAAGCAGGTTGTAAGCACGCAAGTGATAGAGTCAGTTTTTTTTTTCTGCAAGAAAATCACTCTGGCTGGGGCAGAAAGAATGCATTGGAAGAGAAAGGATGAGAACAAAATGTCCTGGCAAGAGATGGCTTTGGCCTGAACTGAGGCATGGCCATGGGTAGGTGAGAGACATGAAGGAGAAGGAATCAACAGGATTTGGGATGGATCCGAGGTGCAGTGAGAGAGAAGAAGCCAGCAGGGTTTCTGGCTTAGGCAGCTGAGCACATGACGGTGGCCACAGAGGCAGCTGAGCCCATGATGGTGGCCACAGAAGCAGCAGGTGTAGGGAGAAGAAAGTGATGACTCAGTACTGATCACACCAAGTTTGAGGGGTCTGCAGGTCCCCCAGGAATCTGTTCAGTGGACTTGGGTAGACAGCGCTGACATTCAGGAGCCAGGTTGTGGGTGGTGTCTCCTTAAGCTATGAGATCCTTAGAGACAAGAATCTCCAAGATCTTTGCGTCCACAGCAAGCTGCACTCAAGGCCTGACATGTATTTCCCTCCTAATAGATGTTTGTTGATTGACCCATGACTGAGTTCTCTCCAGATCTGTACACAGAAGCCCCGCTTCAGGGGACATCTATTTATTTATGGGTGAGTTTTCCATGTCTCCTTGCTCTGAGCCCCCAGTGAGGAGAGTGACAGAGAATAACCCTCAGCTCCCATGGGCCAACTCCACCAAACCCTCCCTGTGGCTCCCACCTTGGCTCCCTGTTCCTGGAAAAGAGCTGCTCTCTGACTGCCTTCTCTTCATGATCAGTTTGCCCTCAGAAGGAAGTAGAACTCTGTCTGCCAAATGTCAGTCATTATGCTTTGGATGGCTCTAATATAGTTCTCCAGGAGGCCCTGGCCAGTGTAAGTTGGGCTGAGGACATGCAACTCCTAATTCACAGATTAAAGAGTGGAACAGAGAGGTTTAGGAAATTTCCCAAAGCTGCGTGGTAAGCCCAAAGGCAGAACCAGGCCTTCTAATGTTGAGTGTGGCTTGTCCCCAACACTGGCTGATGTTCTTTCTATCTACTCTCTCCAAATTTACCTCCGAGGACAGTGAAGGCTGCAGGTGAGAAAAGCCACACTGAGTGTAGAAATCAAGTGAACTGCCCACGGTCTCACAGCTAGGAAGGAGCGGGTCTGTGTTTTTTCAAACCAGAATTCCTCCTCTCCTTCCACTTCTCAGGTCTCCAAGGAATCAACGGTCTCTCTATTTATGTGCACCACTGAGCCTGGTTGGAACTGCAAACTCCCTTCTTTGGGTCATTTCATATCTTTTCCTGGTTTCATATTTAATCTTCCCCGGAACTCTGAGGGCAAGAACTGGGTCTGATTCATCTTTCTGCTTCCCACCCCTCACCAAGTGTCTTGAGGCTCAATAAATACCTGCTGATTCAGTTTGATTCTTTTATTTATTTATTTATTTATTTTTTTATTTTTTGAGATGGAGTCTGGCTCTTGCCCAGGCTGCTTCTGAGCACAATGGTGCAATCTCTGCTCACTGTAACCTTCACCTTCTGGATTCAAGCAATTCTCCTGCCTCAGCCTCCTGAGTAGCTGGGACTACAAGTGTGTATCACCACACCCAGCTAATTTTTGTATTTTTAGTAGGGACAGGGTTTCTTCATGTTGGCCAGGCTGATCTTGAACTCCTGACCTCAGGTGATGAGGCGGACAGAGAAAATCACTGAAGGAGGGAAGAAACAAGTCATTGACTGAATAATGCCGACAGCCCTGGGTTGCTCTTTGCATACCTGGGTTTCTGTCCCCTCCATCTTTGCCATCATGTATAGAACACCAAGGCAGCCAAATTCCAATCTCTGGGCTTCAGACACCTCTAAGGTAGGAGTAATGACAGAAAGAAAGGCTTGAGATTTAGGCTATCCAAATCTGCCTTAAAGGAATCACTCCTTTCTTCCAGTAAAAGGGACAGGGGAAAGGAGAATTATGATCAGTTCAAATAAACTGATCAATACCCCAATCAAACCACTGCACAGTCAGGGTTGCTGATACATGAGCTCCACTTCACAGAGTCAAGCTCAGAGAGGTAGAGCGATTCTCCCAAGTTCACACAGCAAGGGAGTGGCCTATTTAGGCAACGCAATATTAATCTAATAAAAAACATCCCTGTTGGAAGACGGTACTGGCAAGTTAACCATCCACAGCTCTGGATTCAGTCTTGGCTTTGCTAATGACTGGTTGTGAAATCCTGGAAGAGTTGCTCAACCTCTCTGCACCTCAGTTTACTTATCTGTGAAATGGGTGAAATAACAACACCTACCCTGATGACACATGGGAAGTGCTTTGCACAGTGCCCAGCACATGCAATCTCCAGACAAGTTGTCACGGCTGCTTACCTTCTCAAGAGCCCCCGAGAAGTGATGCTAATGGTGGAGATGCCTTGCATGGACACAGATCGGAAGAGGACATGTTTTAGAACAGAAGGACTTCTAATGCCTCTCAGATCTTACAAGCATCTGGTCCCAGACCGCCTGGTCACCTCTGTGCACACCGCGCCTGCAGACTCCACAGGTGACTTGGCCAGGCTGAGAGCTACGTGCAAAATAGCTAGATCAGCTCTCTCCAGAGACGGACCCAATGGCACCTTTTGAAGTTTTGAGGTCTGGTTTCCTCAGGACCTCAAAAATGCCAAAGCATGAGGGAGAAAGGCAAAGAGGCTCTGAGAGGTTTTCACATTTGCCCTACCAGCAAAGATCCGTCTTGGAAAAGCCCATGCAGCAGTGGGCCCTGGAGCTCTGACCAGCCAGGAATCCCCACTGGCTCAGGGGGAGTGGGCAGAGCCCAGCTGGGATTGACACTCCCCCTTCGCAGTGGGACGTTCGGTGGGGCTGGGCAGGGTAACCGGGCTTCTTCTCAGCCTCTGGATGTGAGGCAGGGTATCTTCACCTCCGCGCTATTGACGTTTTGAGCTGAGTGACTCCGGGGCTGCAGGAGGAGCAGGCACCATTCTGTATATTGCAGGGCGTTGAGCAGCATCCCTGGCCTCAGCATACAGATGCCAGTAGCATCACCACTCAGTTGCATCAGCCAAACATGTCTCTGGACATTGCCAAATGTCCCTTGGGAGACAAAAATTCCTCTTCCTACTTCCCCAATGAGAACCACTGATGTAAAGACAGCTTCCCAGAAGAGGAGGGCACAAGAGGAAGAAAGAGACACACAGGTTAACAGCGGTAGGTAGAAGGTGAAAGAGAAGAGGGAGGGAAGGCAGAGGTACCTGCTGGTTTTAGGGGGAGAAAAGGACTTCTTTTAACCCTGAACAGATCACAGTCGTATCCCTGGAGATTTGATCCAGGAAGCTCTCATATCCTCCTCCTTCACACGGAGGTACACCCCTTCCAGTTTTTCTTAATAAGGGCACAATTTCACCCTGTAAATATTTATTGATTGCTTTTTGTAGACAAGACACTTTCATGCATCCATTCCAAACAAGTATTCAACAAGTCTGTAATGTTATTGTTATTGCTTAATATTTCATCACTAATAATGAATTGCAGCCATCATAAGTTGGGCATCCACCTTGTGCCATGCATTGTGCTAAGCACCTTACATTTGTCTTCTCCTTTAATCCTCCCAACAACTCCATGAGGTTATTAGTTTCTTTTGTCATTATTATTTTTCATGGTTTGCAAATGAGGAAAATAAGCCTCAGAGTGAATAACTGAACCAAAGGCGCCCAGCTTCATACACTTTTTGGTGAATGAATGAATGAATTAACAGCCCTTCTTCCTCTGATACCCACAGTAATGTGTAGATGTTGTACAGAAATTTGTGTTGATGCATAGGTCTCTGCTAGGCTATGAGCAGCTTGCAGGAGTAGAGGGGTAGGAGGTGTTCATTCACAGTGGCTTCTGCAGCCTCTGGTACATTACTTGGTACACACAGTAGGTGTCAAATACATGCTTTCCAATGAGCAAATGAAGGAGAGTGCTTTGCATGTTTCTAACTTACCTTTATAAACACACCAGCACAAGTCCTGTTCCCATAGCAGGGCTCAGTATGATTGTGTCTTGTTCGAGGGGTAAAGGGTAGGAGACGTAGAATGGACACACATCTTTGTAGAATGCTTCTGTTATGTACAGGAAAGCTTCCCTGCAGGGTCACAGTGGCTCAGATAAAACCTGTGGGAATGAGCTCTTGTGTGAAGGCAGGCCAACCCCAGCCCTGGGACTGCATGTTGAAAGGCCCTTTCATAACTCCAAGCACATAGCTCTCTACACCTCTCTCCAAGAAGATAACCCTCACCTTCCTTCTTTAGGTATTTCAAGGTCCAACCAAATGAATTCACTTACTTTCACCTGAGAAAAAAAAGCAAACAAACAAACAGAAAACCTCTTTTTGCAAAGAATAAAGTCACCCCCAAACAAGGCCCAGTAACACCAGCTACTGTGCGGGGTGCTCCCCAGTTTCCCAAACTTTATCTAGTTAAATGATCCCAGTAAGTCTCTAAGGCAGGCACCATTATTGTACCATTTAACAGATTAGGAGACGGAGATTCAGGGAGGCTGGGCATTCCCACCTGCCATCCATGAGCAGGTTAGCATGGAAGGTACCAGGACTCTAAGCCAGCTCCTCTAACTTCAGAGCCATCTTCTACCTCCACAGGTAAGAGAGAGCTCTTGAAGGAGATGAGCTCTTAAACAGTGAGTCTCATCTTCATCTTTTCCCCTTTGCATCTCAGCCTCTTTACTCCATTGCCTTACCCTATCTCTTCCTATGCCGTTTCCTTTTTTTGCTCCTATACAAGGCTCTGACACAGGTAAAACAGGTCAAAACAATCCCTCGTGGCTATTCTGAGACAGACATTCACCTTTTTTATGTGAGAGCTGCCATAGAAACAAGTACATGCTTTTATCCCCATTCCTTAGATGTGGAAACTGAGGCACAAAAAGACTAAGTGATTTGCCCTCTATTGCACAGCTGGTGAGTGATGGAGCCATATTCCAACCTAGGAGCATGGTGCCCCAGAGTCTGGATGTTAACACTATACTCCATCAGCTCCCACACAGATGGGACTGGTAACCTTTCCAAAAATTGTATAATTTAGATGTCTTCTTGATTCCCTGTATTTTCCACTATCACTCTTTTTTTTTGTAATCAGGTGAAGATTTCAGATCCAGCAAGAACAATAAAAATCACTCTCTGAAGCCATAGACCTGTTTCTCCACCCCAATGTGATTCTGTATCTGGTCTGCAGAATCCACCCAATGACTGCACTCTCTTGGGGTCCTTGGACAAGCTTTTCTTTCATCCTCTTTCCAAACTGGAAACCCACCCAGCCAGATGCTCCATTTGCAGACCTCAGAAGATGGGCAAATAAAGCTCAGTCTTGTCTCAGCTCTGCCCATCCATCTCCATTCACTTCTGTAGCTCTCTCTATGTATTCATTCATTATTCATTCAGTCAACAAATATGTATTGAACAACTATGTTCCAGGTACTGAGCGAGGCATTGGGGATTCAACAGTGAGAAAGACAAACACAGTCTCTCTGCCCTCATGGAACTGATATTTTATTAAGAAAGACAGACAATATGCACCTAAATATATAAATAGAATAATTCTAGATATTGATAAAAGCTACAAAGAAAGTAGACAGAGAGGAGGGCTAGAGAGTGACTGGGGTTGGGGTGCCTTTAGACAAGGTGGTCAGAAGAGGTTTCTTTGAAGAGTTGACATTTGAGCTGAGACCTAAATGACAAAAGGGAGCCAACCGTGTAAGAATCTGAGGGCAGAGGGGAAGCCAAGTGCAAAGGTCTTGAGGTGAGAAAAACTAAGTCTGTGTGAGCCCCAGCAGGGGTGGGGGTGAGGTGAGCAGAAACCAATCACAAAGAGCCCTGCAGACCAGGGTGAGGAGTATGGATTTTATTCTAAGTGCAATGGGGAATTGTTGGAGGGTTAAAAGCAGAATGACAAGATCTGATTTATGATTTTAAAATATAACTTTAGTTATAGTGTGGAGACTAGATTGCAGACGAGGGCAAGGATAGAAGAATCAGGGAGCCCGGTCAGGAGGCTACTGCTATAAAACAGATGAAATGGTGGTGGCTTGGATCAGGGTGATAATAGAGGAGAAGATGAGAAGTAGATGGGTTGGAATATATTTCCAAGGCAGAGCTAACTGAACTTGCTGATGGATTGTGTGTGAGGCAGGAGAGAAAGGGGAAATCAAGGATGACTCCTAACTGTGGGTCTAAGAAATTTTCACATTAAGCTGGTCCCATTCTGCAAAATGCCCACCCAACCCACATGGAATGAGAGCCTCTGACCTCACCATTTTCACTCCTTCCTTTCAAATTTAAGACTTAAAGCAAATTCAAGTCTAGGCCACAGTCCATAATGGCCAGAGAATTCAATGAGACTGTGCTAAAAAAAAAAAAACATTGTAAGCACAAGGCAACCATCAGTGTGGCTCAGATATCATGGGTTGTTAGAGTAAGCACAATCTCCAAAGCCAATGAGATCTGGGTTAGAATCACAGGCCTTCACAGCATAACTATAAGCAACTTAACTATTTCTGGGCCTCAGTTTCCCCATGCATAAAATTGGGCTATGATATGTATCTACCACTTTTTAGATTTGCAACAAAGATCAAGGAACCAGATGTACAGAATGATCACTAAGTAAGTGGCTTTTTAACAAAATGTATCCTTCACCCACCCAAGGTCAGGACGTCTCTCCTAGTACCATGTAGCTCTGCATGCTGAGGGGGATAGAGGTGCATGGTCCAAAGGAGTGACCACATTGGTCTTAATTAAAGAGCTAAGGGTGTTTTAGTGAAAATATAACAGTCGGGGTCTGGAGGAACTGGAGTGTCACTCCCCTAACCCAAAGATACAACCCTTTATCGCAAATCCTTTGAGTTTGAGAATTCTTATTCCTCTCCCTTTGTGGGCAAATTAGCTCTAGTGTTCAGGTAGGGTGCTGGAGTTATTGTATTCCATTGAACTCACAAGGACCAACCCCCTTCACATGTATTGGCGATACTAACAACTGGGCTTAGCTGACACTCCTCCAGTGGGGAGGTCTGGAGGGTGCTGAGAAGACCAAATGAAGATGTGACCCTAAGGCATCTGGGCTCTCTGGGAGGCAGTGTATCTATGAGATGCCAGAGGAAATGTACACAGCTTTCTGTGCACTAAAATGTGTGCCCCCCCAGGAGGGAGGAAATATGTGATTCTTTTTCCTTCCCTGCACAAACGTATTTAGGCAAGTACTGCATACTAATTTGAGCAAAGGAACACTCTTGGTTATGCACCATGCCAGGTGTCTAGGTAACACCATGAACATTTAGAAAACTAAGCACCAGATTAACCCTTTTCTACCCAAACTTTCCAAAGGAATCATTTCCCTCTTACTACTGATCCTGAAGATTGCTGTCCTTACAGATCTCATCTCTGTCTCAAAGGGTTAAGTCAACTTCATTCCCATCACTTTGGCCTTCACAAGCCATCTTTCTTCACATAGGAATGTGTCTTAGTCTGTCCACCACCAATTTCCCACCCCCCACTCCAGCTCTTATATTTTTCTACCCAAGAAGATGCCAAGGATATAATATTCCTGAAACTAAAATTTCTAAACCCCTTGCCTCTTTATTGGAATAAATCAAAGGGCAGATTGGTGGCATTTGTTATGGTTAGTTCTATTGTTTTAAACACAAATTTCTATTTTGGGGGGAGTGGAAACATCCATTTCCCTCTGTTTTAGAGTACAGTTAAACCTCTCTAGCATCATTTATTTGGGAAGAAAGGAGATGACACCGTTTTCAATCAATCGTTTTGTTCTTTGATATACGTATATACACCTGTGTACAGGGCCCAGGTTCTAAGGTGAGCCCTAGAAAAAGGAAATAAATTCAGGGGAAGGCAACAGTCACAGAGCGAAGGAAGCTAGAAGGATAGGGGGTAAATGAGCGGAGGGCTGGTACTGGAGCCCTTTTGCCCCGGCGGCGACGCAGCCGATTCAGCACCACGGACAGCTCCCGTCTTTGTCTGGGTCCAAACTCCGGCGCTGCTGCACCGCCTGGCAGCGACCACGGCTCAGTCCTGCCTTCTCCGGCAAACCTGCTTAGGGGAGAAAGAAAGAGAGAGCAGAGCAGAGCAGAGCGGTGGAGATTTTTCTATTCTCTCCCCGCATCCTCCGAACTCGGCCCTAATACCATCCCACCGCCTCACAGAGGCCAATTTTAACTTTGTTTCATGGGGACCTGGCTTCTGCCCAAACGAGGCTTGGGTGGGTGTTGGGGGACGGACGAGTGCATTGGTGAGTTCAGAATGGGTTTGGAATTCGTTTCACTGTTACTGCCCGAGGCCCCAGCGGGCCGCGATCTGTCCCCAGACAACGCCTCGCCTTCGACCAAACAAAACAAAACAAACAACAACAAAAAAAGCAGCAATGTCAAACCTTTCACGGGTGCGTGTCCGGGGCTGTGGACATGCAAGGACCCCCCAGACCAGCTGAGCCTCGCCCCAAGAGTCGTAACCTCAAATCCAGGGAACTAGAAAGATGAGAAAGCGTTTCTTCCGTCGCAACCGCGTCCCGGGAAAAATAAAAAATAAAAACTTGCTGAATTACGTTACAATCAGAACGTATACTCCCCAACCCTAAGCACCATTTCCGCCACATTTTTTCTCCCTTTCGCCAGGAAAAGCGTCTGGCTCCGAGTTCAACAAGTCTAATTCACAGAGGCTGCTCAAAATGTTTATTTTTTTCTGGGTCCGTTCGTAGGAAGCAGGATAAAAGGGATTCTTCTCACATTTACCCCGCCCGAAATCTCGCTTCTTCCAGAGGGTGAAAAATGCTGTGCACCAAGCGCCCTCGCCAAATCTCACACATATACGTAAACAAACACCACACACGCGCAGCCTCTAGCCCAGATTCAATAAAGTTACTCGCTTCCTTCAAGCTTTAGGGAAGTAGGCCAGCCTAGCTATGATTTTATTCTCACAGAATTTGTTCCTGAAGTGGGGCCCTAGGGTGGGGGTACTCCTGGGAAAGAAAGTTTAAGAATGAACCCTCCCCAATCCCCCGCTCATACACGGAAGGCTCTTCCCGCGGTCTGCAAATGCCTTAGGAGGAAAGAAAGTGGCCTCTTCGCAGGCTCCCTAAAGCCTGGTGCCACCACTTGGACATCGGAGTATAAGGAGCTCACCCCCAACCAACTACCCAGAAGACCCCGAGCTTCTACATGCCTATTTGTATTTGCCTTTAAAATAAGATATCTCATCCCACCACCTTCAAAAACATCCCTGGAATTTTTTTTGAAATGGCACTCTGCCCTCCCCTTCCCCCTCCTCAAGAAACCTGGGGTAGAAAGGACCCCTCGCTCGGTGGGGTAGCTCAGAGGAGTTTTAGCGCGATCCCGCAGTGGTCCCCACGGAGCAGAAGGGTGCCCAGCAGGGTAAACATACTCGCCTTGGAAGGAAGGATCTGGGGTCGCTTTCCCCGGACCCCTCCTCCCTCCCGGAATCCGCGGTGGTGGGCGCCTAGGGGGAGGATGGGCGGCTGGCAGGGTGGGCACGGTCCCCGCCCCCCAGCCCCTCGGCTGGCTGGCGGTGTTCAGCCGGGCTGCTTCGTAAACCGCCGCTTCCCGATGCAGATTTCCCTTTTAACACCTTCTAAACAAAGGCTAATGAGGCCACTGCATCACTCTATCAACACACAATCATTAGCAAGCGAGAAATACACGCGCGGGCACACACACACACACACACACAGCGCTAGGGCTGCCAAAGTCGGGCCAATTCTAAAGGAACCCATATTAGACTAACAAAAAGGAGGTGGGATATGGAGAGGCGGGAGAGGGGCTGGGAGAGAATGGAGAGAGAGAAGGGGAGAGCTGCGTTTTCTTGATACTGAAAAAAAGGCCAAGGGAAAAGAAAGAGGAAGCAGATGCAGACTGAAACGGGGCTGTGCTGGTTGGAGGGAAATCATTAGAAAGTCCGGGGGCGCTTATTTTGGAGGACGGGGTCCCTGCAGATCTCTTCCTCTAAGGGCACAGGAGCTGGAGTGGGGCTGCAGGTGTCTTCTTTGAAATAGCTCTAAGGGCCTGGTGCATGGCCTCTACCATCAGATAGTCTCAGTGGGGCCAGAGGGGCCAAGACCATGGCCTCCCATACCCGAGTACTGCCTGCCATAAGACCCCAAAGGGCCAGGACTAGCCTCCAGCAACAACCAGCTATGCAAGATGAAGAGAAGCTAGACATCGCTCAATGCCCAGCTAGGACCCACTGCTCACCCAGGGCCACTGGCAGCCTGGAATCCAAGCGTCACCCTTGGGGAGGTGGGCTGCTCTATGCTGAGTGTGGGGCTTTCCCTCTCAGAGCAAAAACGTCAGTGTTTCCCTCACAGGTTTTCCTTACAGTGTTTCCCTCTCCTCCTCTCCTCCTCTCCTCCTCTCCTCCTCTCCTCTCCTCTCCTCTCTTCTTTCCTTCTGTCCCTCCCAGGCCCCCTTTTGATCCCCAGGGATCAGCCCCAGGTTTCACCCTCCCAGGAACTGAGTGTGTTTTGCCCGGGAAAGGAGCATCCAGCAGGAGAAGGTAGCCTGCTTTCGCTTGCCAGATAGCACTAGGTGTGAGACCTCTGGGGGAGGGGTGCATTCCAGGCTAGGGGCTTGCAGTAAGGAAGGAGAGAAACCCTGGCCACTACAGCTTCAGAGGGACCTCCGAGCTGGCCCGCACTCACCAGCGCACACACTGACTTGGGGCTTGGATCTCAGCCACTGCCCTCTTCACCTGCTCCAACCCCCAAGATCCAGGGCCAGTCCCCAGAGGGGGAGTAGGCCCAGTGGACTTCCACTAGCTGGGGCCACTGATGCTACAGTTCCAGAAGTCACCTGTCAGGTCCCACAGGCAGCCCCCTTAAAGTTCCAGCCCGAATATTGGACTGGGGTTGAATTCAGACTCAGAGCCCTGCTTTCCAATTGGGGAGGTGGTGGATGCAAAGGAAGATTGGGCAGGGAGTAAACTTGGAAAGGGGTGCCATTGTTTAATTCTCATTTCCTGCAACTCTCCAAAGGAAGGAAGAAGGGAGGGAGGGAGGAAAGGAAAGCAAGGAAGGAAGGAACCAAGGAAAGAAGGAGGAAGGAAGGAAGGGAGGGGGAAGGAGGAAGGACGAAGAGAAGGAGGGAGGGAATGACAAAGGGAGGAGAGAAGGGAGGAGGAGAGAAGGGAGGGAGAGGAGAAATTCCCTGCCTTTTTGATTAAACGTCCCGGGTCGGGCCTGCCCGGTTAACGAGACCGTTAATTAAGCTGAGCACGATTCAACTGACAGGAAGGCCCTGCGCCCCGCAGTGATGTTCTGGAAACCAAGCAGTCCAAGGCCCAGCGCCAGTGGGGCACACCAGCGGCGACGCCCCCGCCTCTCAGGGTTCCACGCGGGCCAGGACACTCTCCCCGCCTGGGCTCCGGGGCCTTGTCAGCCGGCCACCCTGAGGGTTCCCCAGAAAATTGACCCACCCCCTCCCCATTCCCACTCCCGCCATGCCTCTCGCATCCCTGCCCGGGTGTCTAGGCCTTAGCACCCATCACAGCCCGCAGGCGTCCACTTTGGCCCGCATGGGCGCACGCGGTCCCGAGGTCCTTGGGCAAACCCGAACTGCGGAGGCCAGAGGCTGGCCTCGCTGGGTCCCGCCGGAGCACCACACCAGCCGCTCTCCTAGGGCCTCTAGGCGGCGGGGCCGAACCTTCACGCCTGCTCCTACTCGGGGGCCCGATTCCTTCCGGCGGCGGGCGGTGGGCTGCGGCGCTGCGGGACGCTGAGTGTGTGTGCGAGGCGCGGCCTATATTTACACCCCAAACAAAATAATTACACTTTTGTCGGAGGGAGAAAGCCAGTGATTAGGCGTAGGCTCTTTGCGGCAAAACAGTTTCTCAGTGGTACACCAGTATAATTTTTCACGGCTGGCTGAAATCAAAGAGGGGAGGTAATGAATCCGGAGAGCAATTTAAATTTACAATTTGTAACGCCGCCGCCGCCGTCGCGCAGACCCGGCCGAGAGCGCAGCTCGGAGGCGCTCGCTGCGTTTGTTTAATGTTAAAGCCGCGCTGGCTCTTGGAGGTGGGGTGGAGGGAGTATGCGTGTTGGGGATAGAAGCGGTAATGATCGAAGTCGGGAGAGGACGGGCTGGGTCGCTCAAGATGCCACAAGGACAAGTGGGCAAAGGGCGCGCCTCTCCGGTCCCCCAGTCACCCGGGCCCCCAGCGCTTCCCAAAAAAGCCGTTCGAAGAGAGGGGAGCTAGGAGAGAGACTGGCCTCCATAGAAGCCCCGCTTTTCTGCTTGGCTGCAGAATCTCCCAGGCCGGAGACTTCCGGTGAGGAATAGCGAGGTGCAACTGAAACGACCTCTTCAACCCGCGGGGGGGTCAGCTCCAAACGTCCCGAAAGAGCCCTCATTCCGGCCGCCGCCCAGTGTCCCGGGATAAAGAAGTCGAGAGAAGTACTTCCCACGCCCCAGCCCAGCGCTCCTCAAAACTCCCACCCTGGCTAGTGTGCGCCTCCTCGCCCGTAATTAATTACCGAACTCAAGGGGGAATATGCAAACCGCATATTACTAACTCTACAGGGCTTAAGTGATTGGAAACAGATTATTATCTTGTTTGTCTTTTGTCTGTTTTACTTATCCCGCCACCGTCTGTCGAGTTGTAATGTTGATACTCTTTACTCTAGGAGGAAGATTTTTATATAGTAAATTCCATCAACATCTTGTATAAGTGACATTGCGTCTCCATGCATTACCCTGTTAAGACACAAGCGGTTTATTAGTCACATATAGGAGGGGATTTCGCTGCCTGGTCGCCATCTGTTAGCGCTTTTAGGGCGGGATTCGTCTAATAGCAGGTCTGCTGGCATTTTCCGATGCTGTGCACGGGGAAGGTGGTGGGCTGCAGAAGGCCGGGTGGGTTCTGGGCAGCTTGGCTGGGCCCAGGTCCAGGGAGTTCTGGAATTGAGGCTGAGCTGTGAGGCCCCCAAGACAACTCTGGGGGGCTGCAGCAAGGGCAGGTAAGTTCCCCTACAAGAAATGGAAGGTCAGACCAGGGCTTCTCGAAGCAGAGTCCTCATCTCCTGCAATCAAACATTCAGCCCCAGGTAACCCACGTTCATCCCCACTCAGGGCTGCTCTCATCTTGTTCCCTCTTCCTTCGACCTCCCTGGTCAGCCACATGGTGGCTGGGTCCTGGCTGTGCATTGAAGCTCTCTGGGAGAAGAGGACAATTGGGTCTGTCGGGGAGTCTGATACAGCTGGGTGTGCAGGGCCCCAGCCACCACCATCAGGCGGGCAAAGCCAGGATGGGAACACGCACCAGACAGGGCACTTTGGATATTTTGTGGGGTTTGGGAAAGAATGGGTTCAGTGTGCCTAGTCTGGAGTAGAGAAGAAAGCTATCGGATGGAGGTTTTTAATGATCGTGGAGCACTTGGCGGGGGTGCAAGTCTTTCCCCCACACCCCAAAATCTGCACAATGGACAATAAGGAGCATTCATCTCAGCATTGAGTCCGATGCTGGATTTGGAAGCTCCAGCAGAGAGGCCAGGAGAGGAGAACAAAAAGAGAGAAATGGAGAAAGAAAGTGAGGGAGAACCAGGAGAAAATGAAACAGAAAAGGAACAGATTCTGAGTATAACAGAAAAACGGAGACAGAAAGGAAAACAGAAATGCGGCAAGAACTCGAGAGGGACGGAAAAAGCCAGTGAGACAAAGACGGAGAAGGCAGCTTGATTCGCCTCTGCCAGGAGCCTGAGCACCTCTCTCCTCTCCGGGTTCTTATTTCTTTCCATCTCTGCCCTGCCAGAGCTCAAGGATCCTTTATGCCCCAGGCGGGCAGGGCCAACTCCTGCCAGAAACTGCAGTTTCATCTGGAGTCTCTCATGGCCGAGCCCAGGAGGCCAAGTGAGATTTCATCCTGCCAGTTCCTGGTTGAGCTAGGGCCTAACCAGCCTTACTACAAGGCTCTGTAGAGGCTTGTCCCCTGAAAAGCTAGGGGGTCAGGTAACAGCATCAACAAGCAGAAGTTGCCCACGTTAGGGATTCCTTTTCCAGCGGGCTGGCTAGTGAGTCAATGCTCCACTGTCACCAGCACCCATCAATTCCCTGTCCCGAGCGACACCACCTCCCCTAGAGACTGTGGGGAACAGTGTGGGGGACAGGCCTGAAGAGGAATGGGGACTAGTGGGCATCCCTGAGCCCCAACACAGGTACCCACAAATCCCGTTCCCTCAAGCTCCGAATCCACAAAGGTAAGTGCCACTAGGAGTATACACACAAACACAAATACAAACATAACCCCCCCCACACACACACACACAAAGCCTACAGGAGTCGCATAAACAAAAAACTACTGTTTACACAAATACACACACTTGCAGGCACACACACACAGACTGGCACACAAACAGATCTTCAAAATTCTGCACTCACAAACACACCCAACCCAGGTCAGTCTTGTACACACAGGGTCTCAAGCACGCACACCCTCGACTACACAGAAGCACACACATTCAGATTTTTAAAAGTACACCTTCACATCAATGCTTGCAAACATAGACACAAATACTCTTATGTGAATGCATGCATACACATGAAAACACCCTCACATTCATGCGTCCTCAAATAAGCATACAGACATAGGCACAGACCAACGAAAATAAAAGTGCACACGGGGATACACACAAACAGCAGAACCACACACAATTATAAACACACGCAACCTCACACACAAAAATACACACGCAGAAGTGTACTCACAGGACTGATACACAATAGCCGCAAAAAATGGAATTCTCAAACAGCGAGTATACACTAACAAGCTCAGGAAATACGCCCAAACAAACGTTCACAGCCGAGCGTTAGCACAAACCCCTCTAGCTTCAGCCCTTGGGCCCAGGCCCGATCACCTCAGACCCCTTTCCAGAAGCGAAACGAAAATCCTGGTTGCGCATTCCCGGCCTCCCCAACTTGGAGCCCTGGTGGCTACGTTGGCCCCGAGGGAAAGGAGGCCTGGTCCCTTCTCCCCCTCAGACTCACACACCCCCACCTCACACACACCTGCCAGCAGCACCCCCCCACCCAACTCTCACTTACACACACACACACACACACACACACTCTTCACACTGGGCGCCCTGCCGAGCACAGAACACACGTGCGCAGCTTCTCCAGCCCCCAAGGAGGGGACGAACTTGCACACCCAGCCCGCACCGCGTGAATGCAAACAGTGTTCACACAGTCGCTGGTGTCCCCGCCTCAGCGGTGCGACCCACTCACCACAGTGCCCCGCAGGCTGACCTGGAATCTGGAAGGCGCAGCGAGGAAAGGAGAGACGTGGTGAGTGCCACCTCCGAGCTGTCTGCTGGAAGACCCGTCCACCCTGAATCTCCCACTGTCCACATCTCCCTCAGAGCCCGGTGAGCAGCGCACTCAGGGCTGAAACTCTGGAGTTCCAGATCAGGCCAAATGGCATCCCTCCTCCTCCCCGACCTCCCCATTCTGGGCCTGGGACTGGGCCCGGGCTCGGCGGCAAGGCGGAAAAAACTACCCAAGCTGGGCAGCCTCCACTAGCTAGCTCTCTCCATGAGAAAGGCCCGGCTGGGCCCCAGCCCCGTGTGTGACAAAAAGAAGCCGGGGCCAGCTCCGCGAGCCCGGGGAACAGCGCTGACGCAGCTTCAGGGCGCGGACCGGGCGCGGGGTGGGGGCATCCAATCTGGGCTGGCTCGGCTGGAGAAGGGGAGGCAGGTGTGGGGCGTGGGGCAACTTCTGCAAGTTCCGGGTATGGCGAAGGGGCAGGGGTATCTCCCGGACTAGGCCTCGGAACCCCTGACCCCCAAATATTTTGTGAGTAAAGAGAAAGGAAGAGAGACGCAGGTTTTGCATCGCGCGGCCCCCTCCCCATCAGCCCCAA